>MOOZ01001635.1:198191-215000 GCA_002930495.1 Cecropterus lyciades | reverse complement strand
CTTATCATTTGTCTATTATTGTATAATAGACACCAAATGACAAAAACAATGTCAAATACTCAGACACTCTTTAGTGATAAAAGGTTGGTCAATACAAGCAATACATTTCGAAACATTTTATATATTTTAAGTAGGAATCAGTAATTATGACATACTTGTTATTCGTAAGCCTGTCTCTAAATTGTTTTTGATATTTAAAATTTCGACTTTATAATTACTCACCATTATTGGCGCAAATTCAAAAGTTCAGAGGTAAAGTCAATGTTTTTTCAAAGAGATTAAATAGGGCAATAGAACGGACATAGTCAAAATTAAAAAAAAAACCTTATATCCCTTTTCCCATTAACGTTATCTAAGATTTATTCACTGTTGACATATCGTTCATTGAAAACAATAAGGATGCAACTAAAAAAATGTATTTTTCTAGGTCAATTAAAACAATGAAAACATCATTTTTGCATTAAAAGTAAATTTTTAAAATGTTACACAATAGGAAATTGATTTTTTTACTGAAACTATAAATAATATAATGCTTGAGATAATAACATGATAACGGGAAAATAGCAAATAAGTCGTATTTGCGTTTAAAATTAGCCCAAAATAATTGCAAATATATAAAAAAATACGATTTCATATTTCATTTACTTAATTTGTTCGCGATAAACAATTTCTTTTGAGTTGTTGCCTTTTGTACTTAAATTTTTAATTATATGACAGTAACTTGTCACCCTAACGTCATAGACAATTAGAATGAATTGTCTACGACAAACCACTCATTTTTACCCATGTCCAGTCTATTGCTACTACTTGAATGTCTTTATATTTTTATGTACATAATAATATCATCATAAAATATCACAAAAATAGACTTGTCACACCGCAAACGATTAAACTACAAAAGAAATAATTATTTATGTCGGATTCAAACATTTTTAAGCCAGTTATCGTTTATAATTATTATCTATAACTGATTAAATAAGGTTCAAATATGTTTATATTTAGCAGAATAATTATATAAGCCAGATGTCATAAATATTGCTTATTTAATTAAAACTCACTTATTTATTAAAAGTTACTAATTTAATAACAAAACGTCACGATTATCTCCCTTACTTAAATCGCCTTACTCTACACGTTGGCAGTGGTACAAGTCTTGAATGCTGTGATTCTTAATTCGAATGTTACAAAATCAGGTGGTAGAAGTGGAAACCTTAATATCGAGTATATACTCGATATTAACGTTTCCACTTTCTCTTATCAATTTCAAGCTTTTCCCACCAGAGTTGGGCGAGCTAACTAAGCTGCTGTATTATCTGTGTGCAGAATCCACTAAAAGAATTGCCTTATTTCATTGCTTTTATTGGTGGAAATGGCATAAGGCTATGCTTTTTTATCAGATTGACGTAGCAAACGAGCATGCAGTCCAACTGATGGTAAGTGGTCTTGAGGTTTTGGTATCTGAAGATGGTAGAGCTCTTTGTGATTCGACTCCGGTAGCACTACCGCCACACCTATTTCTGCCTAATAACAGCAGTGTTATGCGCTGTCGTGTTCTGTTCTGAAGGGTAAAGGAGACACATACTGTTCCGAGACATTCCATCTTAGTCCTCAGGGGTAGCAAAGCATCTGGGGCCAACCTTAGGTGGGACTTTGATCTGACCAAGGGTTGATTACAGATGTTCATGGGCGGCAGTAGCCATTTATCATCAGGTGGGCTGAATGCTCGTTTGCTACTTCCATACTATACAAAAAAATTGGTTACTGCGGCCCGTGGAAATTTGTAAGCAAGTTCATATACGAGTAGAACAGGTGTTCTATGTTACTCCCGAGGACTAAGATGGTCACGTTATGTATAAGTGAGCTGCTTTGCAAGAACGAATGCTAGGACCAGAGCTAAGGATGCGAGCTAAGCATCGTGTTCGGTGTAGCATTATCATAGTACACTACCCGCTCAGCTTATTTTCGCGTCGTACCTTAGTTCAATTCGCTTACCGCTAAATACTCGCATATCTCTGATGGTTAAACCTTACAATAATAACATGATACCTTGAATACAATACATTTAAAATGACTAAACATTTTTCAAGTTTGGTCGACTTCAATAGTAATCGGAATGGATTTGGAATCTTACAATGGATATTGTAAGTCATAATCGTAACTACGAACTTTGATCTTTATATTTTGATATAGAGTCGACTGTTCGATTATTAAAATGTATAAAATTAAGACGCCAATTATGTAACTAAATATTTTGATAGTTACTTATCCGTAGATACGAAACCTACGAATAAGCAACGAATAAGTAAGTTTTTTAAAAATGGAATGCTAATTATCGATGAGACTCACTTCGACTCCGATTACGATTGGCTATGCCCAAACATTGTTATGTACATTTTTACATAAAAAAGATTTGTTGATTATTTTTTTATAATAATCTTTGTAGTAAGATTGTCTTCGTAAGGAATATGCTCCTTATCCTTGTTATATTTTATCTAGAATTCATTTACATCCATCCCTAGCGCCATTACATGACGTTTTTCCATACATTTTTAAAGCACAATCATTTTTTATATAATTTTATATTTTTTCATTTTTATTTATTCATATATTTCGCTATTCAGTTTATGACTAATTCATTAGTACGTATTTCGCAGCTGCATTTTACTTCGATAATGCCTTATATTGCTATCATAACATTTAAATGTGGTATATTTAATTATTCATATTTCGTAGCTAAAGTAAAATAATTTAATAAGAGAACATAAATAAATACAATTAAAATTCATAAATACGACAGAAATTATACAAAAATGCGTATAAAAAACAGACACAATCTATAACTTGATCTGAGTAAATTATTTTATTTGTGTGTTGTAGGCCTGAATTACGTATAAGTTTTTTATTGCTATTTTA
Source organism: Cecropterus lyciades (assembly GCA_002930495.1). NCBI lineage: Eukaryota > Metazoa > Arthropoda > Insecta > Lepidoptera > Hesperiidae > Cecropterus > Cecropterus lyciades. Next base: position 212,087 of record MOOZ01001635.1, on the reverse strand, counting down.
TTGCCATAAATTATTGACAAAACATATTTAAAGAAAATAATATACATAATGCAATACATAATAGGGAGGGTAGGTGATTTTCAGTGTAGATGTCGCCTCCACTGTGCATCCCAATTTACCCTAATGTGTTTTAAATTGCCATACAATTATGGCGAACATAATTGTTCTCTCAGTTAATTTTTTATGACCATAGGAATTTGAATTTGGTTTAAAGTATTCCTTTTTAGTCTATAAATATGACATCTGCCACTATGACATTAAACAAATTCTTATCTTCTACAATTCTATAGTTTATTAATCTCTATGGAATGAAACAATGGAGGCGCCTCTAAATAAATTGCATCCCCTCTCCCTTGCGTTAACTTAAACTAAATCTGTATCACATAACATTATTAGATTAAATTATGACTTAATTAATATTATAAATAATAATATTCGTAACATTAATATGGCAACAAAACATGTTTACTAGCTAAGCACCTAGACCAGTAGGTTTTAAGGTATTTACACATCTGTACAGTCCATTCCTAATGTTCACCATTTATCACTCACTAATCGTTATACTTTCATATAATAAAATTATTGCCAATCAACTACAACAACGATAAATTATTAAATATTCAAATTTATTATGACAATAATTTCACTTCATAGTGTAAATGCAGAAGAGTCGTAAAGCTCCCATAACTGTTAAATCTATTTAACATACCGACCCCAAAATATTTACAAAAAAGAGAAAAACCGTTGATATGCTCCGTACGATCGCAGACTTTGAAAAATGATATTTAAATGCATCCTGCTGTACGTATTTTACAAAAGTCTAATGGAAGCTTGTATTACAACTAGTTAGGGACTAGCTACGCAGGACATTTGAACTCCTACATCGAATATTCATAATACATTAATATCAACGTAACATCGTGTCTTTTATTGCTAGTACTATGTACTACTCACGTTACATACGGTGTACAAGCATGTACAACCGCTTCGAGTCTCTTACGTTAGTAGTACTTCGAGTGTAACATCGTAAAACACTTAGCATCCGATTCACACATCACTTCACACAAATGATATGGGGATTCTTACGTGGTCACTGTTACTGGTTCGGAAAGCCGCTTGGATCACAGCGCTTAGGTCACACGGCTTAAGTGAGATAGCTCAAGTAGGAAACCACCGTGATGCCCAGAATGATGAAGGAAATAGGCCTGGGTACAGAGGCCCCGGCGGTCTTCGGAGGAGCCGGGTACGTGGTCTCTTCGCCGGCGAACGACTTGCCTACTGTTGGAATAAAAAAGACAGTTCAAATATACAACATATTATTAAAATGAAATATTCTGTACGTCTTGCTTTTCCATTTTTGTATAAATGTCTATAGATATAGAAGAGCGGGGCATCCTGGCACAGGTAAATCTTTACTTAAAAGGATGCCACAAATTGTATCATGGTCACAAAAATTTGAATTTATAAAGTATTTTGTATTTGTATTTTGTGCAGCAGTGTTTAATAACCTATGATTATTTATATATCACTACAGGAAAAGGCTTAATTTGGCTGACCATCAAATTATTTATATTTAATAGATATGACAGCCTTACTATGAATCAATGAAAGAAATAAATTATATTTTAACATTATATGTATTTATAAAATATTGTATGTTTTATAATAAATTATTCAATGTATAATAGAATACGCGCATAAGCAAGGTGCCCTGCCAATATTGAATTAATTTATTATACAAAACAGAAATTTAATGTAATTTTTAATTGCTGTAATGACTAAAATATTACAAGTGTTTACTTAACTAGTTTATTAATATTCATTAATAATATTACCGTTGAACCAATACTAAGGCTATTTAGTTCTGATGTTGTCAGATTAAATAAGTATTTCGGTTGTCTCTGCAATACTTTACGTTGGATGGCGGTAATTAAATCGACTTGTTAATTACACGTTCACTTGATTATTTGTAAAACTTGTACCGGTATAAATAAACTAATTTATGTGAACATGAGAAGTTGCAGACACCCAGTTGTAAGTAATTTGCGTCTACGTAAAATGACAGATACTTATAAATTCAAAGATAAATGCCGAGATAAAGCGGGAAAACTGGACAAAACCAGTATTATGCATAGTAAATTGTGGGATTAATATAGGATTAAAAACGGCTTTTCGTAAAGTTTGAATATCGATAATTTCTAGAAGTATCAACTATAATTGTACGATTTTTTATGATTTTAAAAGTTTAAATTATGATGAAACTGGTTTTAATTAATATGTACTTTACTATTTCATGTTCAGTTACGAATTTATCTATATCGCCAATATCTCGATGACTTCATATAGATCACTGGTGTAATTAATTCACTGAACTTACCAGCATCCTGGGCGCCAGAGCCCTCCTCGCCGGAGCCTTCGGCGTCGTAAGCAGCGTCATCGTCCGTGTAGCTCCTCCCGGAACCCGAACCTTCGTCCTCCGCTTCGTCACCCTGCATGAAAGCCTCCGCCGCCGGCACACCGCCCCACGAGTGGGATACTAGCAACTGTATGACAAAAAATATTTAATGAATACATCATACATAATGGTAATTATAAAATCAGCGACAGCCTAAGATTCTCAATAGCCTGAAGAGTAAAGTTCAAATCCCTCGCAGCCTCGCACTTCCAAAGTTTAAAAGTAATGTGCAATTTACATAGAAATAACAATCACTTAAATTTTATTTTCTTTTTTAAATTAGTACTTTAAATAATTCACAACTAAATGTAGGTTACGTGTGACCTATTTAAACTTGACGGGTTTTGTTAAATAAATTATAACGGATCAAATTTTCACATTGACTTGTTCCTGCTTATTATGACATTATAAACTAAATGTGCCAACACAATCACCTTCTCCTAAAATCTGTCAAAGTTGAGTAAGCCATTTGTAAAATTAGCCTAGAAGACTGTCAGACAAAACTCCAGAAAGCTTTGTAAGTAACAAGTTTTCATCCCGTTTTTAGAGCCAAAAGGAGATGAATTTTCAACACTCCCATTTTGTGATTATCTTTGGTGCACTATTGCAAAATTTCTTGCTTTTAGTTCACTCGAAACCATCGCTTTAGGTTGCTTTATGGTTAGTTAGAGCTGAAGAGTTAGAGATTTCTAGATGATGTTGTTCAAATAACCTAAGCGCCTTATTAATACATATAATAACTTAGTCTTACGTGCCTCAAATATACACAATCGGGTGTAACTTATGATTTTAGACCGATATTATTGCGGAATTAATACATTTTAAATGGAGGCTATGCCAAAACCCTGTGGTTTTGAGCATCTATCTTACTACGCGCTCTTTAATAACATACAATTATTTATTTACTTATTTATTTACATTTGACGGTTAGAGCGGAACAATCTGATGTCTTAAGTAACAGGATACCTAATCAATTTTACGATAACGTCTTATATCAATTTCCTTATTTTTTGCACATTAAAGCTACTCTATAAGACACAGTTTTGCAATAATAAGCTTAAGTGAACGCAGCATGACTAAAAAACTATAATAGGCTGTATAAAAACTAAACAAGGTTTTTACTGTAATGAGAATTCAATGATGACGGTAATAGAATAAAGCTAAATACATACATAGTGCACACTAGTTGTGCCTCGCGGGTATGCCCGCTTTAAAAAATGTTTAGCTTTATACTGAAATAACTTTTTTTATTAAATAAAGCTAAACTGAAGCGATTTTGATTAAATAAAGCTAAACTTTATCTCACAATATGTAACATAAATATATTTACATCCCCTTGAATTAATTTAATGGTTTAAGTTTGATATTATTTTAAGCATACATACAAACAGACAGACAAAATATGAGTTTATGCGTTTATATATATATTTCGTAAGTACATGTTATATATTAAAAAGACAGAGTATATTTTCAAAAAATATAGAAATTAACAATATTACTTATTCTCAGTTCCCCAAACTACTTTTATTGCAAATGTATTCAATGAACAGATACACGGATTTTATTGTATGTATAGATCGATATATGGATAATATTTGCATTAACGGGCACGAAATCTATTGAGCTTATAACGAGGGTTATAAGTAACAAGAGATAGTGATGTGGACAAAAAAAAAACGATAAGAAGGGGATAATATTACAGCGAACTCATCAATCACCAACTAACTACCGTCATTATACCGGCAATCGTATAATAAGCAAGAAATATCGTACTGTATTTACTGTTAGGTAAATAATCTGTTTTTATACATTCCATCCGACAAGCCATTTCCTTTATATATTTTATGTAAATGCTTGAGTAATTTTGTAAACCGTTCGTACGTCGAGAATCGTTGAGTAACGAAAACCTTTCATTACTTATTGTGTAAAGTTTTAGATAATAATACATATCTATACTAATATTATAAAACTGAAGAGTTTGTTTGTTTGATTGTTTGTTTGTTTGTTTGTTTGTTTGAACGCGCTAATCTCAGGAACTACTGGTCCGATTTGAAAAATTCTTTCGGTGTTAGATAGCCCATTTATCGAGGAAGGCTATAGGTTATATATCATCACGCTAAGACCAACAGGAGCGGAGCAGCAACGAAGAATGTTTCAAAATCGGGGTTTTTTTTCTAATAAGAGCTTCCGCTGCATGCATAATGTTTATGTATGTCACGTTATATTTCTTTTTAACGCGGGTGAAACCGCGAGCTCAGCTAGTATTGTATATGTTATTATGAGAGTTAGATGCGTATGTTTGAAGTGAAACTTATTTAAAATCGTTGTGATTTGAAACTCGATGAAACAAAAATGCGTTACGAAAGCAGTTGTCGGCGTTACAACTACAGATGGGGCAGTACCCCTTTCTGCATAACGCTGACGATTTTACTTCGTAGCTCGTATGTGAGTTCAAGTTTGTGCGAAATAATATGGTCCAAATGCAGTGATTACTTCATTGATTTTTAAAAAGTTAATACCCTTATGGACAGAAATATTTAATTCATATTATCATTAAGTTTCATTTCTGTCGTTAAAACAAGGTAAAATTAGTGCGATTGAATCAATTCTAGGCGATAGAAAATTATGACCTAGAATTACTATTACGATGGTATCGCGTGAAACAGATCATTTTACGTGCAATATATAAGAATATTCCTATTTCGATTATTCCTCAGCTATGAGTGGGCGTATCATACTTTATACTACAAGAAACCTTACCACCCATGCTTTTGCTAAAATCTATGTAACAACACGCGTAGGCCTTACGGGAAATGGGGTGTTGTAAAATAAATTTGTTCATGATTGAACTGATAGGTACGCACGAACATAATAATCGGAATTTTCATAGAATATTTACAATTATTTTTCGCGTGAAGATAAGGTTACTTAGCTTAAAATAATAGTTAATCTACCTACTTTGCCTTACTCTTCAATGCAACGTTTAGTGCGATGATATAACATGCGATGTAGAATTGTTTTTATAGGTCTGAAATTGTTAAAGTCAGTTACTCAGTCACCTATGGTATAAGTCACGTTTGACATATCCATAAAATATTTTTATAAACTTTCCTATCCTTTTTAATTTTAATTTAATTAATTTTGAATTGACTTTACAAAAAGATGAGATTCTCAATTTGACTGTTTTTTTGTTTGTTACTCAATCTTATAAATTGATTTGGATAATTCTTTTTTTTTCACTTTTGTTTGAAAGGGTATGCTCACAAAGGAAGTATACAATTTAAATTTAAGGCAAATAAGAGTGGGAAAATGGTGTTTGGACTTATGTTTAGGTATATAACAATTTAAACATCAGATTAAAAATTCACCATCACAACTAAACGTTTAGCGAATCTTACAAAACTATCTTACTGTTTAATTGGTGTCATGCATAAATAAATAACATAATAAATAATCAAGCACCATTCTATCCTGACCGCTTACCTGTCTAGCTTGTCGCAATCTGTCGCCGAGCGCTGCCACTCTCGAATCCTGGGCTGTCCCTGTGGTCACTTCAGGGTTGTACTTCTGGTCGCTGATAGATGCTGATGCGACTAAGGCTTTTGTGTACCTGTGAAAAAATAAAGACAATTAGAAGACTACTAGTTTTTGACTACATGTATTGAATGGAGACTCATAGGATGATGACCTTCTACATCAACACTGATAAACGACATGTATTGAAAATAAGATGGTGACAACCTACATCGAGATTGGTGACTATGTTCAAGGACCTTAGTGACCCAAGAAACATAAAAAAAAGATAGGGCGCAACGCTGTGCCAAATTTCATCAAGATTAGTTTACCATTTTAATGCACTTTTTGCGAAAATTTCGTTTTTTTTTTTTGTTTTTTTAATATACCAACATTTAATATGTTAACAAGTTTAGTCTAAAATCATATATATAAACATTAAATATAGTAGGCTTCATCCAAATTGCTGACCTTGGGAAGCGTCCCCAAAATGCTGGCGACATTGCCTCGTTGGATTGCTATGCTAATTGCGAAAATATATCAATCAAGTGTTTTATCCAAAACTGCAACGAACTACGGCACGTAAGTTTGTGAGGTGTATTTTTTTATAGTATAGAAGTAGCAAGCGAGCATGCAGCCTACCTGATGGTAAGTGGCTACTGCCGCCCATGGACATCTGTAAGCAACCCTAGATAAGATCAAAGTCTCACCTAAGGTTAGCAACAGATGCTTTGCTACCTCTGAGGACTGATATGGAATGCCTCGGAAAAGTATGTCGCCCTTACCCACATCCTTCCACACCCTTCAGACCAGAACACAACAGCGCATAACACTGCTGTTATTAGGCAGAGATAGGTGTGGTGGTGGAGCTTCCGGAGTCGAACCACAAAGAGCTCTACCACCCTCAAAATGTTTGTTTATTACTTTTACACGCAAAAAAATCTAGTCACATTTCGCTGAAATTTCGCATAAAAATAGTTTATGACCTGGATTAAGCATAGCGTATTTCATTATATAGTTCATTAATACATAATATAGTATGCGTTCATTAACATAGTAAACGAGACCGAAGCGGGCGTTGCCGCGGAAATAAGCTAGTTAAATACCCAATGTAAAGTTCAAAATACGCTCAGCATATATAGACAGACAATAGATAAACAGATAGCATAAAATGTCTGCAAAGTTAAATTTAGACATCGTAAGGCCACGCTATTTAAAGCCCGCTACACGCTGTCGCTCGTCGAGAGCTGTTACCTTTAATTAAGTAAGATTTAACTTTGGCATTGCGACAGTTATGTGCAAGCTTTAAATAATTTATATAAGAATAACAGAATTAGATTGTGATCCAGGATTTGTGTGTATATTTATCAAAATCAATGTATGTGATTGTCTACTATGCAAAACCATTGATCAGAATGCGATGAAACTTTGTTAGGTTATACTGTTCTTGACCCACAGAACCAATATATAAATGAATACGTACGTCTGTCTGAATAAAGTTAGTATTAAGTGAGCAAAAGACGTTATATTAGTTAATTTTACTTTCTTTATATCCATATATTTATATAAATATATAATTATGATCGGTTGTGATGACCAGATTGAGATGTTTAATCACATATTGTATAAAATTTTAAATAGATAGGAGTTTTCCATTAAATGACATATCACTGCTTTTATGAATAACCGCACAATTTAAAATTCATCAGTTTTGAGTTGAGGATACAAACAATGCGATTACATAGAATTGCAAAGTTGGTGCTATAATCACACTGCGATGAATGACCTTTAATTATATTTATATTATTATTATTTCAACTGAATTTATTAAAAATATGAAAATAAGTAGCATCGTTCAATTTTTGCCTAACTTTCCTTTTTTTAAAAAATCCAAATAATAGAATACAAACATAGAAAGTGTATATTTTAACCTATTTAAATTCTTATTCGATTTTACTTTTGTCATCTTTAACAGAAGACGATATATACTTCAATATTTCTTGTGCTATCCCCCGTTCACCTAACTACGAGTCTTGGAATGTAGTTTTACCACCGAAGAATCTTGTTATATTGTTTTTCCTATTTCTTCGTTTTCTTTGGGAGAAAACGAAGAAGTAAAATATATCGCAACACAGCTGTATAAAGTTCATACCTTATTTCTGCCAAAAGATTGCAGTGTTAGGCGCTGCTCTGGTTTGTTGGGTGTGGTAAGAGACATTTTACGAGAATATCCAAATATTTATGGATGCCGGCTGACATACATGAGGAAACAATCTTAGTCTGGAATGGTAACACATCTGTCATCGGCTTCAGTATCCGCTTCATCACATAGAGTTGGTGCTAAATGTCCATGGACGTCAGGAACGAGTTGTCACGAGGCATGCGGTCCACATGCTTCGGTGGTACTTTTATGTCATAAAATATACTTACTCTCCAATACTCTGGCCATTCCAACAGTGTTCGTTCCCTTCGCTAGCGAAGTCCGGTTCATCACAAATTCTGTCAGCTAAACTGCCGAACAGCTTCTTGCTAGTAGCGAGGGTAGCAGCAAACTGCAGCAGCTCTGTGTCAGGTGGAGGAGCACGGAGGGCGTCTCGTCTCGTGGATCCAGGAGTTGGAGATGGAGACGTCATGGTTGGGTTGTCCAGGGTGATAGGAGGACCGCACTCTTGACGCACCTGTAGACAAATAGGTATATCAGTAACTTATACGCAAATATAGTCTTAGTGGTATGAATTTTGATCTCTAGGCTTTCTATCTCTATCAAGGATTAAATTGCGTCATCCCAAGCGTCAAAACCTCTGATTTTTTTTTATTATGTGCTTATTAGAAATTGATTATTTCTTGCTTTAGCGGCGAAGAAAACATCGTGAGGAAATTTTAATGTCTAAGTATCAAAAAATTTCTCAAATGTGCGTGAAGTCCGTACTAGGTCAGCGCTGTTACCTATCTCATCCTTATTGTGAAAGAAGACCTGTGCCCAGTTTTGGGGTAATAAAAAGGTTTATAATGAAAACTGTTTTTGAAACGGTGACCAAAAATGCTTGAAAGGTCTTAGGTGCAATTTAAGTTTTATGGAAAACTGTCCATTAATTTTATGAGCAAGTTCTATTTTTTCCTTTTAGAAGCAATTTTATTATTTGAATAGCATTACAATATTTTTGAGAATAGCAAGGCCATTATTTTATAAGTAACATCGAATCCAATTACCATTCGGTGTTTGGACTTGCTAATGACCAAGGTTGGAGCTACGAATATTTTAACTAATGGGGAAACGCTAGATGTCTATCGGAACTGCCATTAGCGAAGTATTCGTAACTACGTCTACAATTTAAAACAACTTAATGTAAATAAAAGTGAGCGAATGACTACGTTATCTGAATTCGATAGCGTGCTCCGTTTTCAACCAAAACTATAACGAGCTAACATTTACTGTAATCCTAACGATACAAGGTAGTTATTTTATTATTTTCCCATTGCTGGACATGGGTGGTCTTTCAGGATAAGATAATAGGTCATAGTTCTGCGCGCTTGCCAAGAGAGAATTGTTAGATTGCACACACATTTAAAAAACTTTTTTATAACCTTCAGGAGTGTAGGTTTTCTCACGATGTTATCCTTCACAGTAAAGCAGTGATAATTGATTTCTAATACACATAATTTTAGAAAAATGGTGCCTAAGACTCGTACCTTAGACCCTCGATTTAGGACTCTAGCTTCAACGGTTAGACTATCGTTGAAATGATACGAGGTAGCCGAAACAAAACGCTGTCATAAATCAAAGCATTGTTGATGGTTATCGATGGCGTCCGACCCGATGAAGACAGATCGCTCGCACGCTATCGATACTGGTATCATTTGTCAGAGGCATATCATCAGCGGGGAGATCGGTATTCGCGCGGAAATAGCCTGCGCGGACGCACTCCGTGTGAACGCCCTTAGCGACGCGCGACACACGCAAATAAACTGCGACGGGCTCGGTGCGACTGCAAATAGGCACATAGTTTCTACCAGGGATGTTACCTCTGTAAATGTAACCGATATTATCGGATATCCGAAATAATGTGGCCGAAAACGTAATCGAATTCAAAAAAGAATTGAATACACTTTATGAAAGGCTTTTGCTAGGCCATGATTATAATAATCAATTGTTCCAAATTATTTGATAAATCAATTGATGTAATATCACCTATTATTTGTGTTTATTGTGCTTTACTTTTACAATTCCTTACCAATCCTCGACTGAAACTATCTGATAATTCGACATTCGTTAACCGTATCGGAAGCCGGTATAAAAAAGTTTAAATTGTATACATTTTCCGAAATTTCAGATCCATAACATCCCTAGTTTGTACAGTGTACTGTGTAATGCAAGGTTTTACGCTCATAAAGGTGTCGGCACATGAAAACGATGCGTTAAATAAAGGCGCGCATAATAACCGCATGTTGGGAAGATCTAGTTTTTTTGTTCTTCTTTCTTTCGTTTCCACTACTATCTACGATCACAAATGCATTGCTATTCCTGAGGACTTAATTGGAATATTTCATTGACGTGTCTTTTGTATTTTTTTTTTATTATTAATAATTAATAGTTAGGTTACAGATGTTAAATCTTAATGTTAATGTTAATTGTTTTTATTAAAGTGAACTTTCTATACGTGACAAAAGCCAATGTGTTAAATGGTGTCTAGTATTAATAATTTTAAAACGAACCTGAAACTTAATTTACTATATACATTCTCATGTAAGTGACTTATGTCTTTTTTGAGAATAAATGTCTATAAACCTAAATCCTGTATGTTTGAGAGCATAAAAAGGAGGGGGTAGTCACTTAAATTTCCTAAAGGACACTAGAGTCACGTGACTGCTGCTTAGTTAGGCCAAGAAACATTCACTTTAAGCGTTTTTTACTTAGCAAGCATCAACGTTGAGTTTAAAAACAAATGTATTCGATCTTATAAGGCCACAAAATTTCACTTCAAACTGTAGCGTACCTAATTTGCTGCAATTCGCTAAACGCTGACGCTTGAAGCACCAAGCGAATGTTTCATGGCCCATGGCTTAGTGCAATACATTTAGTGGGATGTAAATATCACGCTAACAATGCACCAGCGCTTATGCAATTACTCTAAAAACACATCACTATGTAATGAGCCCTAACTAATTCTGCGTAGCGGCCGCGGCGCGTTTGTTGCGGTAATTGTAATAGGTCCCTTGTTGCGAATCCGAGCCATTTCAGTACTAAAACTAGAATAAATAGACGCAGAGTTGAGCAAGTGTTCCGAGATCTGGATTCGTGAGGAACTTTTATTGCGGCAGACAGCTTTCGCGCCGTGTTACAGAAAAAGTTGCATTCAATTTCCCACCAACGCTCTCATACCGCGTAATACGCATTTTATTAAAGGGCGTCTATAAAAACTTATACGTAATATTTGAGTCCGTGGTAATAAATAATATTTTTAAATATGACTGGATGTTTTTTTATTCTTTGGTGTATCGCACCATTGAGAACTCACCAACGTGATGCAATGATGTTGCCACCAAATTTAAAATACGATTTCTTATATTTATTGCGGTACCAAACTTACAAATACTTATTCCGTTCATTCATCAATCAACATCTAAAGAACTGCTTCGCTAGACTCAAATAAAATCTATGCGATTATTGAGAACATGATAACATACCATACATGCATACAAATATCTTATTCTCCTCGTATATATATTTTTATTTATTTATCAAATTGCTAACCTTATAGACCCACTGCTAGGTCCGGGTCTTCTCCCAGAATAAGTGTATTTAGGCCATAGTCTTCAGCACTGGCCGAGTGCGAATTGGTTGACTTCACACCATTGAGAACTTTGTTTTTTAAAGAATTTTCAGGTGTGTAGCTTTCCTTGCGAGGTTACCCTTCACCGTAAAGTAGATATAATTAATTTCTAATACGCTCGTAGTTTAAGAATAATCAGTGGTGTCTGGGATTAGTACCTCGGACCCTCGATTAAGAGGCCGTGTTTCAATCATTAGATTATCACTGGTCATATACATATATTTTTATACTTATCTATAAGTAAGGTGGTAGAATTCGTTGAGTGGTTCGACTCCGGAAGCACCACCGCCACACCTATTTCTGCCTTATAACAGCAGTGTTATGCGCTGCTGTGTTCTCGTCTGAAGGGTGTGGTAAGGGAGACATACTTTTCCGAGGCATTCCATCTTAGTCCTTAGGGGGCAACGCATCTGTGGCTAACCTTAGGTTAGACTTTGATCTTACCTATGGTTGATTACAGATGTCCATGGGCGGTAGTAGCCAGTTACCATCAGGTGGGCTGCATGCTCGTTTGCTACTTCCATACTATAAAAAAAAAAAGTATTACCAATCATGTAGACGGTGGCACGTTCTAGATTTCATTTGGGCCGCTATAGATCATATAATTATTAGTTTGATCGAAACCAGTATCTATATACCCTATTATTGCTTTTTGTTCGCAACCACCTAATCATTACATGAGTGTTTCGTGCGCGAAACAAGAACTAATCAATAAGATACCCTTTCAAACAATAATCATAATACCTACTGTTTCGTTGCTTTGTAATTTAAGTGTAGTAGTAGGCTACTAAGAGACTAAATCTAGGAAATAGGCGGCAACATCTTCCTGTTTAATAACAATAGCAATTGCGGTCACCAACACGTTTGCATGACGGTGACTTCTAAGAAAAAATCCTGTAAGGGGAGGTTTATGTCCAGCAGTGGACCTTCAATGGCTTGTGAATGGATATTTTCACGTTTACCATTCATCACTACGATAAAAGGTAAACGTGAAGATATACTAATTAATATTTTGTACTATACATGAAAGCGTTTAAAGCGTTTTATAACCGCCCTACCGCTTATAGGAGATTACTCACGATTTATGTACACTCCCTGTGTCTTTACACTACATTTAACCACTGAACTAAAGTGTAATATTGCCTTCAGGTTCTTTTCAGGCAGTAATGTTGATTTATTTCTTGAGTATACAATGTATATACGATATAAATATAGGATAACATTCCTACGGCAACTTACGTTTTACGGTTCTAAATTCTCGTTTAAATAATTTCAATAATTTCTCAATAAATAAAAATTAGCCTTTCATCACCTATAAATTCTAAATCTCAGATAAAATTAGCATAGTAGTTATACTGTTAGCCTTAAAATTAGTATTAGAACTAGGACATTTCAATCGAAGGTAGTAGCACTAAGCCTTCGTCAATTGAAAAATATTGCTGATTTAAATAATCTTTTATTTGGTGAATAATTTGGCGAATATTTATTACGTGAAACATATCTATACATATAAATAAAATTGAATTGTATTTGCTCACTTCCCAGTAAGTATATCCTGAGGTTTCTATTTCCAAAGCATTTGAATTTAAGTTAGTAACCTTTCAGATGAATCGTCGCCCAGTGAGCGAAGGCATTGGAAATTTGAATACAGCGTGACGAAATTTTGCGGATTATCAAACAGGGATTCGCTTTCACCTTTTACGCTCTTGAATAAGTAATGACACGGAGGTAATTCGTGTAGTAGTTCGTCTTTAGGAACATTTCGATGGCAAGACGCCAGACGGTGTTCCGTTTCGAATAGCACGACACCTGAGAGATATGTATCTGTATATTGAAAAAGATAAAAGTATCCGTCTGTAATTTTGAAATATATATTTTTTAAGTGAAACTCTTAAGAAGTTTCACTTCAAAAATATATAAAGCTATATAAATATATCATCGCGGTCACTTAAAACTCGATAAAACGAAAATGGCTGTTGCTTCAATGTTATTAAAACAAAGTGTGTATACAATTCACACCCGATTGAATTGAATCTTAATAATAATAAATTATATTTCTCAGCATAATAATATTTAGACTTACGCTGTTTCAAAAAT
>MOOZ01001635.1:178987-190590 GCA_002930495.1 Cecropterus lyciades | reverse complement strand
TTTTCTTTCCCCACTAGTATGGGACTATGGACACACTTAATCTAAGGACACGAACACCCAAGCAGAATATACCTGTATAAAAAGAACTTATAATAACATACTTAGACACATACTAACCAGGAATTAAGCACATCACTTTATGACCACTTATCAAAAATATAAAGATAGACTTTCGATGCTGACTAGCTTTTACTCACAGCTCCGCCCGCTTGGGTCACGTTTCCATGGTAAGAAGTATCCTATATGTTAATCCAGGCCATAAACTATCAGTGTGTCTTTAATGCAAATTCAATCAGTAGTTTTTGCATTAAAATGTAACAAACATACATACAAGCTTTTGCCTTTATAATATTAGTAAAATTGTATATCAAATGAATTCCACTTGCCGCAGACTCCGTTAGTGAAAGCGAGCGTGGGCGGGCGCCGGCGCCTGTATATACGGAATACGAGACGCTACTATATCTTATAAATTTTAGACTCTCCAAAAGTCCAGTCATTGACCTCATGTTTATATCTTTTTGACTATATATATGTTTATTTCTAATACCACAAGTTGGTAGCAATTTTATTTTATTTTTATTGCTCACTAAGACAGAAATTGCTAAATCTTTAGCGTTAATTGTTTAGTTATTTAATCAAATAACATATTATATAAATATTATAGAAATATCCTTATTTTAGACACTTCGCGCTTAACATCCATGTGAATAAGTTAGTACATATTGATTGACAAACTGATGAATTGTTGTGCTATTAACCTCATACGAAATTCAACTAGTCGGCGTCGTAAAACCCGAGTTTCAAACCTTGAGGCTAGAATTGTTTTCGACATTAGGTACTATAAAACTCAGATTGAAATAATAATATAAGTGAGTTTAATGTTTTAATGTTAAAAGTTCACAGTGATACTGAATGGGCTGGTAAAAATATACCTACCTGATACACTAGAATTATATTTAGTATAAAGTAGTAATAACTTACTATTAGTAGTAAAAATTAAGTGCCTAAAGTGAATTAGGTTCTTCAAAAAAGGGTGTTTTTTATAGTTGGAAGTAGCAAATGAGCATTCATCTCACCTGATGGTAAGTGGCTACTGTCATCCATGGGTATCTGTAATCAACCCTAGGTAAGATCAATATCACCTATGGTTGGCCACAGGTGCGTTGCTACCCTTGAGAACTAAGATGGAATGCCTCGGAAAAGTACGTCTGCCTTACCACACCCTTCAGACCAGAACACAGCAGCATATAACACTGTTGTTATCAGGCAGAAATAAGTGTGGCGGTGGTGCTTCCGGGGTCGAACCACAAATAGTTCTACCACCTTCAAATTATATGTTATGACCCGTTTACGATCGTTAAATTGGTCTGATTTGTTTTCGACAAACGATATATGGTTATAAGTATATAAGTATTAAAAAGATTCGAAAGTTACCGTAAATTGCAGTTTTTACATTTAAGAATGAGTCATGAGTCCTTAAAAACTTCGGCCCATAAGTCTCGAAATGCAACTCGAATCCTGGCACCATCGACCAAAAAGCCGAAACTCTAATGAACGATTCATACGAGCGTAGGTGCACAATGGCTGAGATGAATGGAGGTAAATTGGAGCCGCAAGAACCATCTGCTTCGCTCATTACACGATCTTGACATAGTTAGATGACATGGGCGTTATCGAGACATGCATGGATAAACCATGCATATGCATACGAATATTATAGCAGAACTTTGATGTAAGTTTTGTATGTGTTTTGCTAAAGTACACTTGCTTTACTTTATCTTTTTACCTTTTCTTTTCTTTTTACTTTAACCTTTTACGTAAAGTTTGTAATGTGTGTAGATAATTTATACATACAAACATACATACAAGCGTATCTATGTATGTTTGTATGTATGTATATCCATTTATTTGGAACATGCTACAGTCCAAACGGCTCTACAGATCTACATATGATATGACATATCATTAGAAATTTAAATTGTATGATGTCATCATTTTCGTCAATTTAAAATACGTAACCTTTGATATTTAATTTCTCCTAACTTTTAACCATAACACAAATGTTTATTTTTCTGAATTTATTGTAACTCATAACCCTTCCTGTGTCCTTTGTTTTTGAAGTGTCATTTTCATACAGTCATGTTAAATGAAAAACAAGGGACTTTTATAATATAAGATATATATTCCTTCCCGCCTCTCTCCCTCAGGATACATTACATACAGGATACATTTAAATAACTTATCCATGTAGGTATCTACTTCCTCATAGATGAAAGTTTCTCTACATTAATATATTTCATTAAAACTTATTAATGGGTTTAATTGTGAAAGGATAAGTGGCAGCCATATAATATTATTATATTTACCATATAATATTGTGAAGATGATATGCGGTGTGTATAATTATTTCAGAGTATGAAAGCTAATGAGGCGTGCGCTCATTAGAACAACTTGAGATACCATATCTCTGAGCATTCTATTATGCAATGAAAAATTCTATGAACATCCTCGAACTGAAAAGTTTACGAATATTAAAAAATATCTAAGACTCGTCACGTAGAGATTTTTTAGTATCATATTATTTATTTGCTGTAGATATATCTATGTGTACTTTTGGAAAAATTATATATTAATTTTGTTTAGCAAATAAATTTCGATCTTACACTACTTATTTATCGATAAAATAACTAAATAACATTGTTTTACAGTTGCTACGTATGTACATATATAAAAAAATAGACAAATTAACGCCTAAAAATATCTGAATATACCAACGTAGCCTTTATTTTAAAAGTAATATTGAATATATGAACAGGGATTTAGAAATTGAGAAAAAAAAATATATGTGCAATAGGTACTTAAAGTTGTAATAAAGTACAGTTCGTTGCTCCCAAACGAATACCTTCGTACGTTAATAAAACCTTAACAAATAAAAATGGAATCAAGGTCCCGGGCCCGCGGGACCGCAGCGTACCAATGCTATTACTATGAAAATTGAAAGTCAACATTTTGCTTCGACTCCAACATTTCGTAATAAAAGCTTTGAGAACCAAAAGTGCAACTGTGCAGTTGAATTGAAGGAAGGGTTACTTTGTATTTATTCTGCATTTTTAGAGTAGCTACTGCAATTGTATTTCCATTTTGCTAACGAAAGAAAAGTAGTAAATGTACACAAAATGCACACGGTGTTAAATGAACATAAATGAGATGTATCAGGTGCAATTAGTGTGTGATGTGGTTACACATTGCTATTACTACATCAATAGTTTAGGTTAGGTTAAGTTCGTACTTCGTGGACGCCCAAGTGCGCGGAGCGTCGCACAGTCCGGTGTCCGATGGGACATTTTTTGAAATTAGGTACATTTTTTCCCGCCAAAACAAAATTAACACCAAATTATAACATGCTCAGAATTCTATTGCTTTGATACTAGTATTTTTTTTATAATATTTTTTTTAAATTACAAAGAAGCATGCATTCCACCTGATGGTAAGTAGTCACTGCCCACGGACATCTGTGAACAACTACATATGGTACAGGGATTTATCTGAAGTTAATAATAAATGGGTTGCTACTCCTAAGCTAAGTCCACGCCCACCTTTCCACCGAAACCTTTTTACTTCCTGCTTCACGCTAGAAATAGGTGAGCGATATAACCTACAACCTCATACAACCTACGAGTTCATATGCCAAGTATAGTCCGACCGAGGAAGTCGAACTATATTCGTTCTAAGCGATTCTGGTTCTTGTTTGCACCTTGCAAAATGTACAGATAGTGTACATTTTGCAAGGTGCAAACAAGAACTAAAATCTTAAAAAATATATGTAAACCTATAGGGATTTATTGAGGTATAGAGAGAGCATACTCCATAGTGCCGACCGGCACGTTGAACGCCGCGTTCCAAATGTAAATACGAAAGAAAATAAAACATTCGAAAAGATTTATAATAGGAATGGCTTATTTTTAATTTGATTGGTTGTCTTTTTGTATAACTAATTAATTTTTTGCGAAATAAATCATTACGATCTGATACCTCGTCTTGTAAATAGTGGGTTATTATTTACAAGACGAGGTATCAGATTCATTTCTTCAGCGATTTCTATAATAAAATGAGTTCAACATTCAAAAGCACACACATAAAGATATATGCTAGTTTAGGAATTTTCTTAGGTATATAAAACAATGGAAGTTTAACAAATCTGCAGTCTCTTATACAATTTCCGGCGAAACGGCGAGAATATCAGTCTGACATTGTAAAATTCATTCGCAAACTCTCATTTCATCTCTTTTAATACGTTTTGTCTGCATTTAAATAACTGCTATATTAAATACGCTCATATCGTATTTATATTTATTATATATATACAGTATATATTCTTAACGTTTCTGAAGTTTAATTAACTAAAATTTCTATAATAGAAATTAACGATGGTCTTTGAAACATACGATACAAATAGATTTATACGAAAAATAGATTCTTGTGTAAAAGTTAACAAAACTTAAGTCAACTGTGGTGTGATTAAGTTTAAGTAAACTTATTGTTGCTGAGCAGAGATAACTTATTGGTTTAAACTCGGCACGTTAATCAAGGTTCCCAGGTTTGACATTGAGAGCTCGACAGATTTTTCTATAATAATAATATGCGTATTAGAAATTAACTATCACTGCTTTAAGGTGAAGGAAAACATCGTGAAACCTACACACCTAAGAGTCCTATAAAAAAAAGTTCCCAAAGGTGTGCGAATCTATTATTCGCGCTTAGCCAGCGTGCCGGACTATGGCCCAAAATTAAAATTAATTAAAGTTATTTTAAAAATAACTCACGTTTGAGCATCTGTTCCAATTGAAGCAGATTATGAATTGTAATCACTTCCTAAGGAAGAGTTAATTGGAAGCATTTAGACTAACAAAACAAATGGCGCTACAACGGATACGGCGTCCTTGGAGTGCCCGTATGATATAATCGTTCCGTGACATTACTTAAGGCCCATAAGGCACATCGCACATAGATACAGCAAATAAGCACGCAGTCCATCTCATATACCGATAGTTTACAAGTAATATTATTAAAATATTGAACAAAAATCCCGACAGCTTAAAAACTATTTTTTTGTTTTTATAATGATGTTTCAATTTAAAGCTTTTTATGAGTTTTCGTCGAAATAGTAATATACACATTTTGGATTGGTCTGTTTACTAGTTTGGCAAAGGGAGATCTCCCGCCAGGCTAGGTGATCATGCCTGGGGAGCGGCCGTGCTCCGACAGTTTCTGTTCGGAACTTGTATATATGCAGGATGTTGAGAAAACTCCGATAGCGTGTTTCAGAATACGATGACGTCATCTGTTCAGGGAGGTCGCTACACTAGCTTTAATTAGATACCCACATGTTTATGAAAATAAAAAGTCCCCCCCCCCTCCATTTCTCTATTTACAAACGCCATTTTTTTATTATATAGCTTTTGACACTCTGAAAACTGAAGCGATTCTAATGACACGTCATATATCACAATCCGTCAAGCCGTTTGGGCTGAAGCGCGTGCCAAATAAATGGTGCCATATACATACATACATATGCTCGAAAAACAACCCTCCTTCTGACGCAGTTTGGGTAAAAGACATAATTTTTCTCAAAATTTAAGTTATATATGTTGGATTAAAAAAAAGACGCATCCGCCATTTCTTTATTATTCTATCTTTTAATATAATAACATAACTATTAATTGTTAATTCTGTCTATTCAATAAGGTAGTATTTAATTGAGGAATTTTTTCCATTTTTTGTTTTAAGCTAAACTGTATGTTTATCATTTCCTAATTAATTAATAAAAACACATTACATTAAAAGATATTGAAAATTAATTATGGTGGCTATAATTTCCATTTACAACGATGAATTATTTTAATTAAAGGCGGCGAATAGTGTCCCTTTCGATTAATTCAATTATTTCCCGTTTTGACTTCTTGCTACATGCGCCATTTTAATTATCTGGGGTAGGTGTAGTAAGTGGAAATTGCCGCCTGCGAACATGAAATCAACTTTAGATAGGATTGGCTTCATACCTGAGGACGGTCACATCCGTCGCTACCCCTAAGCACTACGTAGAATTGCTACGTACAAGCTTATCTGCCTTTTTTTACAACACCCTTTACACAGAACACTGATTTTTGGTTGGTACATATTTCTTCATAATAGAGCGTTTTCAAAAAGTGGGGCAACTATCCAGGTTTTACCTATGCATAATTGTTCAGCTTTTTGGCTAGTTTCCAAGAGTAACTGACAAATGTAACAAAACGAAAAAAATGGTTTATGCTGTATGGTGATAATTAGCGGATAGTAAGGGGTCAACTATGATTAACTTGACATAGAACAGGGATTGCTTATTGCAAGAACTAAAATTGACGCCTCATATGAATGTGAGCTGGCATCCTTACCCTTCAACCGAAAAGCAAGAACTATTTCACATCAGATAGAGATGTGACGGTGGTTCATCTCCGAGGATATATCTAACTGGTGATGCAGTTGACAAAATGTCACAATCGATGTTAAGAAACGCCAATATTGTATCTCTTAGAAACAGTGACCCTCATCCGTCACCTCAGTACGAGTTTATTATGTTTCAGCGAAACAATTATTATTTACGTTTCCGCCCATGCATTGCTATGTACTTTGCATATTTACGTTATCAGCCCTATAGGACACGTTATAAATACCAAGAGCACAGAAGACGGTACAAACGCGTACCCTAATCATGTCACTTAAAAACAGGTGACTATAAGTGTGAACATGACCTTAAGACCTTAAGTAACGTGAGTCAACGGATGTATGTCTGTGCTTTGTCTGCTTTATTGCTAATGTGTCCCTATTGTCTTCATAATTCGTCTGTACTTTTGGTCTCTGTAATACAAGAGGTTAAAACATTTGTAAAGTGACTCACAGGCGTCCGGTCATTTTTCGTTAGTACTGGTTGATTTATTGCTATTGCTGTTTTAACTGATTGAATACTGCCACTGTGTGAGTTTCAATTTCATAGTAGTTATCGTTTAGAACAGAATAGTAACTAAAAGTAAGGAGAACGGCTCAGTTCTAGTATAATTCGATTTTCGCTATAAGAGACCTAAATGAAATCGCTGACAGATTTGTTATAGTGTTCGTAGCCTCAATGGCAAAGGTTTGCAAGGTGTTACAACTACATATTTCTAGGGTGAAGGTCTTCGTTGGAAGGGTGTGGTTGCCGGCTAACTTATATATGAGCCGACTATATAAGTCGTCAAGAACAGCAACACACCTGTGATCAATTTCAGATAGAACTCTTGTTTTATATGAAGTTGCTTATAGATGTCCATTAGTGGCAGGGACCTCTTACCATGAGGACATGTATGCACGTTTGCTAAATCAATATGATAAAGTAAATCAACTAAAAAGCTAACAAGTCATTCTCTTTATCTTTAGATATCCATTAAATTGTAAAGTTACAGAAAATTAAAACCGAAAAACACATCTATTTTTTCTCCGTAAATAACGTAATATAATCGTCAACCATCGCCAATTAAATATTTATGAGACACGAAATTTTAATGTAACCATTTGTCACCAGATAAAAGATAATAAAATAAATCTAGTACTTCGCAGAATTCGTGGAAGCCATTAATCATGGGTATTGGGTTAGTCGCGGTCTTCGAGGCGAGTAGTTGAGAATTATTTATTGACTCACAAGTATTTATAGATGGCGACAGTGGACTTTATATTAACTGACTCCGCTGTTGATTTGTTAGAATTATCTGAAGCTCTTTGAAGGTGGTAGAGGTGTTATCACGTTTAGTGGTTCAATTATGGGGGAACTATTGTCATAGTTTACAGATTTGAAGCGTGTAGTAAGAGAGACATACTTTTCTGAAGCGTTCAAACTTCGTCCTTAAGTGTCAAACAAACAACGCGTCTGTAGTCAACCTCGGGTAAGCCTCGCTTATCATCAGTTGGACGGTATACATATTAGTTACTTCTATACGAGTATTACAAATCTGACGTTCTATATTATATGAATATCCTTTTATGCTTCCAAAATACTTATTTTTGAATATTATGTACCTTACATATATGTTGTATAGATAATTTGTATTTATTTTCCAGTTTACATATGACATAAAGTTTCGAGTTTGCCTCAGTCTATTTGATTCGACTGATTGGATTACTCTTGGATTTTGGGAAGAACTTCACCCGGAGTCTATCTTTAGATAGTTTCCAACATACAGTGGCAGACTAGTTTAACCCCCAAAATACTTATTTTAAACTTTATCACAATTTTATTGAGCGTATACTGGCAATTTCATATTTATATAATACATAATATAACATATTTTATATAATATAGAAGGGTAAGTGGCCACTGCCGCCCATGGACATCTCTAATCATCTTCATATAAGATTTAACTGAGATTATTCACAAACATTCCTTGTTACCCTTGTGTTACTAATATACAAAGTACTAGTTGCCACAACAGAATTTGTACTGACTTAACTATGATTTTTTCTTCTATAAAAACCGTCTCCTGACAATAACAAACAAGAAAAAAGAATTAGGGAAAACGGTCCTGGCGTTCACGCCTGATGCCGTGACCAAGAGAATTAGGGATTCATATATATATGTATAATACTAGCTGAAGTATATACTAGTTTCCCCTGCTTCGCTACGGGGAAAAAAAGTTTTACTCGCTAACTGTTGGAGTTACACGAAAAGTGGTAAAGGCCTTCCGGTTACAAAATTAGATTTTAAACTTCGTATAAGCCATCAAAAACTTAGCTATTTAATAACGTTCTCTTTTTATATAAAATGGAAATATGAAACTCTGCCACCAAAGGATGTAGTGAAGTCACTAAAATAGTCGCCATCTTTAAATAGTGCAAAATGAAATCAAACGTAGCATATAAGTTGACCAGGTGAATAAGCTACATCCATGCAAAATTTCGTGTAAATCGGACCTGTGGTTCTTGCGTGATTAAGTAACAAAAACACAGACACACACTATCTATTTTTTATATATTATTATAGATATAGATATTCATTGATTAGAGCAGTCTCAATCGCGGTTTGGAGGTTCAAATCTCAGGGACGCACCACTGATTTTTCTAAAATTATCTGCGTATTAGAAGTTAATTATCACTGCTATATGGAGAAGGAAAACATCAAGAGCAAACTTACACACCTGAGAGTTCTTTAAAATATTCTCAAAGTTGTGTAGACCAGCGCGGTGGACTATGGCCTGAAATTATCTCTCACTCTGAGAGAATACCCGTGCCCAGCAGTAGAACAATGGGTTGATGGTAGATATACATTCGAAAAATTATTATTGGTATGTTTAGTAAAAATTTACTCTTCATATACCGACGCGATGAGCACCGGCCCGTCTAACCCGCACCCACGCCTGACCCGCCGCCTACATTACCCAGCCCATCTTTATGGTCTCGTAATACGACGTAAACTTAATCTAGGAATACATTCTAAAACTTTATGACTATGGTATACGCTAGAGCCTTTGTAGCAATGATTGGATTCCTGGAGTTGTTTTATTACATGGAAACAGAGCAACGTATTATGCACCGTATTGTACTTTCTGTATTTTCTTTATTTCTTTGTTCTAGATTCTGTTAAGGCCCCTTATACTTTGGGCTTAGAGACTATTGTAAAAATGATTTTTAATGTCATAAATGTGATACTCAGCTAAATAACTCGAATTTATAGATATTTATAGCTATTAGACTAAATTTTAGGAATTATTAATTAGTGAACTTGATTTCTACCAGCGGATACACGGCTTAAAACAGCTTTGAAGACAATATGTAATATAATAGTAAATATCTGACTAAGGGAGTTAATACACGAGCGACAATTTATGTCAACAGTCGTTGGCGACTGTTGCTATTTATGGACAGCAACCATTCCGGACAATATGTAATATAATAATTGAAGTGCTCTACTAAGGAATCCACTAAACCAGTGACAGTCCATGGTGACGATCGTCGACGACTATTGTTGCCGTCAGTGTCCGTCAGCTACCGACAACGACGATACTCTCCATTAACTATAGTTCGTATATTGCTTTCAGTCCCTTTTGTGTTATCATATACGGGTGAGTAAAGTGGCAATCTGCCAATGGAGATGGTGCGAAATGTTTGATAACTTTATTGCAGATATCGCGGTGCCCGACGGAACTACATTTTTCGACTGTGATTGCAATATATCGTGAACTGGCTACCACAATTCATAGCTCAGTGACTCTAGCAGCGATTTCATGCTAAAATAGCGTGCAAAATATGAAGCTTGTATTAGTTGTGCAGCACTAAATCAAACGAAATTATAGCGAGTCGTGAATTCAGAGCCATATCGCTGATAATTATTTTGTCATCCAGAAAATTATCTCATTTAACAACAAATAGTTGGTACAAGCCAGCCCTCTTAAACACGAAAACTAAGTTTATGAACCTTATTTGCGTGACATCTAGAAATTTGTAACATTATACAGGAAAGATTTAATAGTACTATTCGTAGATTGAACCTTGTGACATCGTTTCCGCATTTACTTCTGGTTTATACCTAACAGCTGTCAGATTAACTGTCGAGTTCTAACTGAAGGGTGTAGTAAGTAAATAAGTTTTAAAAAAGGTGTTGTAACTTAACCCCTAGTAAGAACGTATCTCTATTCATTTAAAAATGAATAGAGATATTTCCATTTGTGGGGACTAACAATATACGGTTTTTGTGTGACCACGACCAAAGTATGTAACTGGGTCGAAATATCGGTAATATAGAAATAAAAAAATCATATCATGAATACCAGTTACATATTAACATGAATCAATTCCGTGATAATAGTAGTCTAAATACATTTATCTGTTATCGCCTAAGGGTGCCTTAACACCAAAGATGTCCCTTGCTTTTTATATGAGAATATGTAGCCAAGAACTTTTCCAGGTCTCTGAATCAATGAACCAGTAAAGATATATACCTATCTAATTTTAAACATGTGAATTAGCAACGCTAAACAAAAAACAAAGTTATTGTTTTCCAAGATTCCCCCGCTTCGCACTATCTAAAGAAAGTCGGTCACGTAGTAGCCACGCAACTTCAGCACGTTTTCTCATATGTGTTGTGTGCGGCCTTTTCCATCTCCTACGCGCTACACAAGATAAACAATTTTCTTTGAGCCACATTGATGGACTGCTTTACATTTCTTTCCCTCGTCAGTTAATGCATGACTGTGCATTAATTTTCGCATTCATCTCAAGTAGAATATGTAGTGAAAAAGTATAAAAATATTTTGAATGTGCTTACATTATAAGTTAAGACAGTGTTATTTCATGCAAAATATTTATCGGAAGTAGGGGAGGCCGGGGCTGAAAGTTCCGTTTTTCAAATAACATGGAATTATATAACGAAAATGATAATGTTTATTTTTGATATTTGAATCTATTACAGAATCTTAATCGGTCTCTCTAATAGTATAGAAATTTTTGCCAGTATCTGAATAGTTTATTTTTTACAGGCATATTTTTGCAAAATTTCGGAAGGGAACATTCAACCCCGCGTTGGGGCAAGTTGTTCCATGTGT
>MOOZ01001635.1:122129-134901 GCA_002930495.1 Cecropterus lyciades | reverse complement strand
CGTCCTTCCCGAGGTCGCTTGGCTGGACGGCTCGAGCTCCCTCTCTTGCCGCCCGCAACCCCAGAAGCCCCCTTTTAGTCGCCTCTTACAACAGGCAGGGGATATCGTAGCCCTATTCTGGTCCCGGAACTACAGGGATACGGTAATGTATCCTATGTGTTAATCTAGGTCATAAACATAACCAGTGTGCCAAACTTCTGCGAAATCTAACCAGTAGCTTTTGTATTAAAGATACACATCCACCTTCACAAACTTTCGCATTTATTTTAGTAAGATGTTAGTGCTAAACAATTCAGCACTTACCTAATGATAATAAAATCACTAATTTGGTTTAGTACTTTCAGAGCTTATCGATAATAAGCAAATAAATCTTTCCTCTTTACGAGTGTATTATAGATATACATAGATAAGAGGAAAATCGGAAAATAAATAATGGGTGTATCGGGAAGCTGGCGCCCTATTACACTGGATCACGGTTCGATCGCTGGAAGAAATAAGCTGTCGGAGCAGTATTACTTCGTACGGCGAATGGGACGTCACGTCGGTCTTAGTCTGCTTCGGAAGATATAAGGTATTGGAGCTACTAGTATATGAAGATAATGCGAATCCTGTACAGGTAATACTTAGGGAAATGGATGGGAAATAATTTATATAGTATTTTTTTTTAATTGCAACGTATCTGTGGCTAACCTTAGGTAAGACGATTTTATCTGGGATTGATTTTTTTTGTTCATCAGACTGAAGTAGCAAACGAGCATGCAGTCCACCTGATGGTAAGTGGTCACTGCCGCCCATGGACACATGTAAGCAACTTTATATAGAACAGGTGTTCTATTTGAAGTCAATTACAGATGCGTTATTACTCCTGAGGACTAAGATGAGGTCACACCCTTCCGCGAAAACGGAAGAACTACTTCACGGTAGAAATAGGTGTGGCGATGGTTCACCCCGGTCGAACTAAACTGGTTCTACCACCTGTTAACCAAAAACGCAAATTTCGCATTAGGTCCCTTTTATTTTCACCGTGATAGGTCTTATAGACCGATCATTACATAAACATAACATAAACGCTTTCTACGCTCATAGCCCCTCAGTAGGATTTTCTCCTGTGTCGTGGGTGCCATGGACACACAAAGACGAATACACAAACACCCAGACCTAGAACAGAAATCTAAACTCATCATTCAGACGTCTGTCTGGCCGGGGATCGAACCCGGGACCCACTGCGGATCAGACCGGTATGGTGACCGCTGCGCCACGTGGGTCGTCGATCATTGGACGAATAATAAACGTCTACTAGATAAATATAAACTTCAATCACATTTTTTTAACTCAAAATGATAAAGGAAGTCTAGTTGCGGATAAAAAATCTGGATGCATAGATATCTGAACCCCAACTTTTAGGACGAATAATTAGCTGAAAGATGTTTTAAACTGTAGGAGTTTATAATTGAAAAATATCAAAACAATACTTAATATTAAGATAATTTTCTACAAACAAAACTATTTAAAGAATATTAGTTGTGTTTTCAGTGTAGATTCACTAGAGCTAGTCTGTCTGTCCAGATCTAATTGGATGAATCAATTAAAACCACTAATTAGATTCTTAGAACTACACAGATCTAATCATTGCATCGTTGTCTACAACTAAATTAAATTAGTTCCAAGAAAACCCGCACCAATTATTTTATTTATTGTAATAGATTGTTATTAGAGTGTTTCATTATGTATAGTTCCTAAACATGGTTTAATTCACTTTTAGATTGAAGAAGATGAGTTTTTTAACGTCATACATTGTTCCACGATTTATAAATGTTCATGTAAGATGTTCAAATTAGAAATATTTTTAGTACACACATTTTTTTCTTCATTTGTAATTTAAAAAATGTAGCTGTAATATTGTTTTCATCGCTCATTAAGTACTATTATAAATTCGTTTTCAAAAATCAAATCATTCGTCAAAAATCATTTCTAAAAATTGATATACGCTAATAACTCTTGTAAGTAGTAACATTGTTAAAAATATAAAAAGAATACCCGACTGCTTTAATTAAATTGGAGTTTTCGTCAACATAGTCAAGTAAAAGTATTACAATTTATATATAAAGATACTAAAATAATATAGCCTATGTCACTTTCCAAACTGGGACGAATGATATGTCATACGTCACAGTCCGTCAAGCCGTTTGGGCTGTAGCGCGTGACAAAGAAATGGACATACAAACAAACAAACATATATAAATACATACATACGTACATTCGAAAAACATTACACTCCTTCTGACGCAGTCGGGTAAAAATAACATTTACTAAATCCACCGATTCGATTTAATATTTGTCTATCATTCACCTTCTTATTGAGTTATTAAAAAATCTAATTTCTTGGATTTATTTATATCGATATCAAACGAGAGTAAATATTTATCGTACACTACCTTACTTCTGAGACTCCGCCCTCTTTTCTGTTGTTTATTACGATAATGAGTGTCCTATATGTTAATCCAGATCATAAATTATCTGTGTGCCAAATTTTAACGAAATATGACCAGTAGCTTCGCGTGAAAGAGTAACAAACACACATACATCCTCACAAACTTTCGCATTTGAAGGTGGTAGAACGCTTTGAGGTTTGACTCCGGAAACATCACCGCCACAGCTATTTCTGCCTAATAACAACAGTGCTTTGCGCTGTATTGTTCTGGTCTAAAGGGTGAGGTAAGTGAGACATACTTTTCCGAGGTACTTTTTTCATCTTAGTCCTCAGGGGTAGCAACGCATCTGTGGCTAACCTTAGGTGACACTTTGATCTTACCTAGGGTTGATTACAGATGTCCATAGGCGGCAGGAGCCGATTATCATCAGGTGGGCTGCATGCTCGTATGCTACTTTCATACTATAAAAAAATATATAATATTAATAAGAATTCAAATAAGTATTTTTTCTACCGTCTTTAACTTTTTACGTCCTGGTTTTATCATCAAATTAAATCATACTATGTTTTTATTTACAAAACGAACTAAAACATAGTATTTTTAATTGGACATCTACATGAACTAAATTGGCACTTACTCTAATAACTTTTTGTTTCCAAATCCTTATGTAACGAAAAAGCTAAAGGATAAGTGTCGCTCGTTAAAATGAAAGAACAGTCCCTTTAGGCTGGGAAATCAAAGGGAACTACGAATAAAGGGTTCGGATGAACGCATTTAGAATCGATCCAGTCACTAATGTGGTAACATATTATGTATTACAGTGGGACATCTCGCAATTGTCCCTATAAGTATGTTACATGTCACTGTTTTGCTTGAAAAACCATAGAATACGAAATTCATCAATTTTAAGGTAAAGATATAGTTTTAAGTTTTTTACATTATTTTAAGAATCCACTGTGGTCAATGGAGTTATAATTTCACGACCCGCGTGGCGGAGCGGAGCATTTAACATAAAAAAAATGTAAATTATATTAAATTTTATAGATACAGGTAGTATAAATTATTTAAGTAGATCTCTTACAAAACTTACCTACAACACATAGCTACAAAAGCTTATTCTAGTCAAGAAAATATTAACTAAAATATATTTTTAAATTCCAACCCGTTGAAACTAAGTTGGTGACACTACACGTCAGCTAAGTGTGGGGAGGAAAGAGTGCTAGATAAGAATTGAGGGGTTTATAAAACATAGGGTTTGTGAAAGGGTAGCTGTCATCAGAGGGTTTGAAAGAATGACTAAAGACCCTTTTACATACATTTCTACGTTGTCACTTTTATCGATTTACCCGGTACGACTAATTAGGTGTGTTTCCACTGTTCTGTCAGTTTGGCATTTTGAAAACGTATACAAAAATGGTAGATAGGTAGGGTTTCTTTAATATTGATGCAAAACATATTTTTATAGGTTTACAATTTTTGGGCTTCTAAGCTATTCGTACGGAATCATAGATATTAATAATTGTACCAGTATAAACGAATAAATAAATACATAGATTAACTTATAATTTTTAGAATATAACATTGCATAATGTCTCATTTTCTATATCTTTTGTCATGGACGTGTCTTTATTAAGACGGGGTTGAGACTGGTAGTCGGTGATAAAAAAGTCGGTTTGTCTCTCAAATTCTTACTATAACTTTTACGCGCCAACGAGGGGGGAGGAGGGCTAATAGGCTCCGTAATTAGTCGACAAAAATACTGTTAAAAGACTTTTTCTTTTCATGTGTTAAGGGAGGAAGTTCTGAAACCCATTCCTCTCCCCCCTTATGTACGACGATGACATTTGATGAATATCATCGTTAAGCAAGCCAATGTCGGCTGTGATGTCAGTTTAGCTAATTCGCTGTAAAACACCCAAAACAAGTGCTCTACATAAATAAAGTGGAACACGCAATTTGTGTACCGCACCAACAAACAATAAATAAATTAACGCTTGCTCTTCCGCCAATGTAAGGCCGGATTCTCATTTTGGATTTTTCTAACGCCTATACAAAAACTTATGAAATCTTATTATTTCTGAGTTAGCTCATCACTGCTATGCAATAAATAAGGTGTCGTGGGTTACATGGATACACATAGACGACTACATATACACCCAGACCCAGAACAGAATCTAAATTTATAATTCAGATGCATGTCTGGCTGGGGAGCGAACCCGGAACCCACTGTATGTCAGACAGCTATGGTGATCGCTCCGCCATGTGAATCTTCAATGCTGTGAAGGAAGGTATGACCTCGTAAATTAAATATTAACCATACCAACTTTTGGAACATGTACATAATATGTTCTCCACAACATTATCCATTACATTAAACCTAAAACAGATAAAGAATTGCCATTACACATACCTTTATACAGATTTTCGTCCATATCTTCAAAAAAATACGAAATTAACAAAGCACTATCTAATCATTCATATTATGCTCAAACAATACCAATCCATCAACTGAGAAGTCCACTTAAAGACATAAATCATCCATAGAAAAGTAAGTAAGTAAGGTCTTATTCATACACAAAACGAATTTATCTCCAATTTGCATATTGTTTGCTCCTTCTTAATTATTCTGGAGTTATATAATGTTTAATCATAGGAAATAACCCAAGCGTCGGTGTGCACGTAACCTAAATGCACCGCTGCGCTTTGCTGCAGTCGCCATATAATAAATATTTACTCCCAACGCGGAGCTATTAAGATAAAGAAAAACGAGCTCTGGGTAAATTTATTTTTCACGTGCTCCAAGCACCTTTAATTAAATGCTTACCGAACTTTAGTCCGGGATCTTTTTTGCTCCATGTACTTGTTTAAGATAAACGATCTTCTTGTTTCTTGTGACCGTAATGCGGTCAATTATTTCAAGGTATTTTAAGTAGTATGCGATCTATCTGATGTTAAATGCACAGTGAAGTCGGAAGAAATCAGGAACGGCAAATGTGGAGGAAATTCGGTTTCTCAATCGGCTGATCAGAGTTATTAATTCCCGGCACGTAGCTCTGATTTTTTAATTAATATTGCAGGGAAAAATAAGGGACTTAGTACAGGAGGGTGTTCAGTATTCAATTCTCCCAACTCCCTAGCACTATGATATATAGATACCATAGCGCCAGGGAGTTATTATCCACAAATAGACTTGGAAGACTTTTTACATTTTCATTCGTTATTGTTTTTAATTTTATAAAATATTTGTCATATGTTTTTATTTAATCCGTCAGCAAAAGTAATCATAAGCCTTAATATTATGGCCTTCGTTAACCAAAAACAGCAGGTATATGTATGTACGTATTGGAAGTAACCCTTGCTAAAAGCAATTCAGAAAAACATCGTGAGGAATGTCAGACGTGAGTTCTTAAAAACGTTTTAAAGACATGTCACGGCTACCATTTTACACATTCCAAGACGGTGAACTGTGACCTAAATCCCTTTCATTCTGAGAGGAGACCATTGCTCAGCAGTGGGATAACAACAACCATCTATAATATGTAGATCAAATACATTTACTGACCCCGAGGATTAAATTTAAATATAAATAATTAAGCCAGTCTTATTAGCGTGAATACTATATCTTTAGTATGGTACTTGATATTAATTTTCTAAATACCAATAGAATCGCAAAGCAAATAAGACCTTTGCGAACGAAAAGTTCATTTACGAAATGCAACTGGGTGGAAATAGAAGGTGAATATATCGGAATTTACGAGGTCACGCTCACTGTAAAGTCTAATTTTAATATAGAAGTAGCAAAAGAGCATGCAGTGCACCTGATGGTATGGACCACTCACCATTGCCAAGCATGAATTTCTGCAACCAACCCCAGGAAATAATTTAAAGTGTTTCATCAGGTTGGTCATGCGTGCTACATTTTGCAACAACTCGTATAGGCATGAAGCGCCCCTACACCCTTCACATCAGAACACAGCAGCGCCGAACACGGCTATTGTAATACAGAATAAGATGCGTCGATGGTGCCTTGAAAGTAATACCTATAAAAGATCTTAGAATCTTTATGGTTCAACTCTACCAGCACCTTATCGCTGCTGTATTCTGATTTGAACACATACATCCGAAACGTCGCCACTTAGTGCCATTTTAATACCTAAAGTTAAGATACATTACACATTACATACCTAAAGTTGATTACAGGTATCTATGTGGCAATAGCAATTTGCCATCAGGTGCTCGTTTACTACTTCCATAAAATAAAAGAAAACGCGAGGAGTTTCACCACCTTTAACCCTACATAAGTAGCAATTCTTTCCTAATATTTCCTTAACATGCACGATTTGCATCTGCGATAATGTTCGTGTTCGGACCTTGATTATCGATCAGACTACAGTCATTTGCGAGAAATAATGGTCACGTGCCAATACGTGGCCATCGGTATATTAATGACTATGTTCTGCACGCGGATTCACGCGGGATACGATGCACGGGTTTTCAATTTTTAAATACCTACATTTAACGTGAAATGTAATGTTAGTAATGTTTGCTGACCGTGAATTTTTTTGTCTGATTTATTATAATTATTAATTTGACAATATAAATGACGTTTAGAATTTCGAAAAGTCCAAGCGTCTATTATTCTTCGTTAATTTCACATTTTTTACACTTCCGTGAAAATTAGTATGCCGTTTCGTCTATTAATATATCCAGGCAAAGAAAGAAAAAGTCTTGAACCGGACACATGCTTATTAGCCATTATGTTGGCCAATAAACATACGCTGAGAGCATGTCAGATATTTTCAATTATGAAACAGATATTTATATTACTTTTTGTATATATTGTACAGATTAGTTTATTATCTCAATAACCGTGGCTAATATATGGTTATTTACCCATGTAGGTATTCATAGTATCAACTTTAAGTATACAGTGAAAAACATGAGTAGCTTCTCAATTGCAATGCTGAATCACTCAATTTAATGACTTCCAAATTCCAGTGTATAAAATTATTCATTGATACTTTTTGATATAATAATATTCCTTTTTTATGATTTTGTCGTAATTTTATAAATGTGATGGTATTAGGTGGTATTCAGTGCTATTTCGATATAGAAACGACCGAATGGAATAAATTCGAATATGTTGCCATCTTGGGAACCTTGCTCATAGACATCGATACAGATATTTTTTTTGGTAGCGTTTTGTTTATATATTCTTTTTTTGCTTTTTGCTATATATGTATTTACAATTTGTAATTATTTTAACTTTTCAAATATAGTTTAGGTAAATATTGATTCATAAGATTATGTTTCTTAATATAAATATTACAATTAGAATATTGCCTTGGAATTGAAAGAAACGACATATATAGATATATAGTAAACACATAAACAAATACACCACTCTCCCTCTTTCTGTAGAAGCCGCCAAAGGGACAAAATCCACGAGAGGGGCAGCTGCGTCTTTCTGTTTACCAACCAGTCACGGAGCTCAGTCTTGGTAGCAAAAAAACCCCATTAAGGGAGGTCCATGTCCAGTAGTGGCCCTCAGAAAAATTATAGACAATTGGATGATTTCAATGAAAAAAAATATTTTAAGTAACTAAATTAATCTTGAACTTGAACAAAACTTCCAAATTTGTCACACACGTTCAATTAACAATAAATACTCAAACGTTCTTTAACTGCGTATAACATATGCATTTCCTTATCTTCTCAAAATTAGTGTCGTAAGATCGTAAAGATACAACGGTTAGAAATTAAACACGTTCAAAGGGTCTTAAATAAATAAGATTGTATCGCCACACCTACAACATCTACCATTTACCTTACCATTTATATCGCCTGTTACAAAATTCCGATGTTTTATTCGATTCGACATTTACCAGACATTTCGTTTACGGACTTTTCGAAATTATATCTCATATAAGGCGCACTTCGCCCATTATGGAAATGTTTTAATGACGAGAAAACATGGTAAGAGATAGAGTTACATATTGCACGATACGTATATGCTTAATTGAGTTCGCTATAAACAAAAAAATCACACCATTCTCACATTAACTACTTCTATTTGCTTTGATATTCTATTTATAAGCTTAAGTACTTTCCCATTTAGTAAAATATGTAAGTATATACAAAGGTGTGAAATAATTGTTTCTTCGTTTTTTACTTTATAATCCTGAAATTCATAATTAAAAAGAATAAGTTATCATTATCGTAATTATCTATTCAGGATCTGGATCTGGATCTATGTATTTCTGGTTCTAAATGGGTGTCAAAATATGAGACTCTAATAATATGTTTATACTCAACTGTTATATTATTTGATAGTATAGTATCACTAACATTAATTATTCACTAGAAATATTGTCTAAATATAGATAGGATAGGTACGATATAGATATAGATAGGTACGATGTCATTGCAATGGATAAATTATCTGGGTCCTTATCAGTAGTTCCTGAGATTGGCCACGGATGCTTTGCTAGCCCTAAGGAATAATTTGGAACACCTCGGATGCATCCCTTTCCAAAACCTTCAAACCAGAACACTAAATCGTTCAGCACAGTTGTTGTTACACTGAAAACACAAATAATTCTAGCACCTTTAAATATATTCCTAATCCTAACATAACCCCTAAGTTATACACAACAAAAAAGATAGATATTAATACCGCCTAGATATATTTATAAACTATAGACTATACGAATACTCAGCACCCTGACAATGCACCTGTCACTACCGTGCGACTCACTGCAGGTTTCCATAAACTGCAGTGACCGAAAGCCGCAGTACACGTAACTGTTATTTACGTAATCTTTAATCTATATAATAAAGCTAAAATTACGCGCGGTGAAACCTGAATTTCCAATTTTTGAGTTACTATCAATAAAATAGTGAGAATTGATAGGTTGGAATACGTAAGCATATTAAATACGAGCTTTTTCTCGCGGCGTCGCCCGCTTCAGTACGTACCACAGTAAAAAGTCTCCTATGTTAATCCAGGCCATACACTATCTGTGTGCCAAACTTTATCCAAATCCAATCAGTCGTATTGACGTGAAAGACCCAAAGATCCACAGAAAATTAGTTCAAGTATCTGTAATATTAGTAAGATTAGGTATTTACAAGAGGGAAACACCAGTGACGGAAAGCTGTTTACGAACTTTATATGTTTTTACCCCAGCCGGGTAATGTTTTTCGAGTTTCCAATCGTCAGAAGGAGGGTAATGTTTTCGAGCATATGTATGTATGTTTATTTATATGTATGTCCATTTCTTTGACACGCACTACAGCCCAAACGGCTTGATGCATTGTGACATATAATATAACATTAGAATTGTCTTAGTTTGCAAAGTGACTATATATTTTTTAAAAATGG
This sequence comes from Cecropterus lyciades, assembly GCA_002930495.1. Taxonomy (NCBI): domain Eukaryota; kingdom Metazoa; phylum Arthropoda; class Insecta; order Lepidoptera; family Hesperiidae; genus Cecropterus; species Cecropterus lyciades. The sequence goes on along the minus strand of MOOZ01001635.1, from coordinate 125,085 downwards.
CGCCTGCAAATAGGGGAAAATAGAGGGGGAGGGACGACTCTTTTACTATCACGACAAAATGGGTTTCAAATGAAAGCTAGTAAATAGCTAATAAATATATCATTATGAACAAAAATCATTTTAAGCAGTTGGGTTTTTTGTTTTGATAAGGAAAAGCGATATCGTCGAATCAATTATGTCACATTTCTAAAAATTATAGTCAATAAAGTCTTAAAAACAATAAGGTTCATAGAATTATTTATTTTTTCTTATACTTAGTTATCGTTCTGAAGATAACTCTATATTTCTTGTGTGTTAAAATTCATATTACTAAACTAGGCAATATGAAAAAGTGTATATGTATGCAATTCACACATGGCAGAAGTGAAACGTAATAAAAATAAGAGAAAGGGAGACAGAGAATACAAATACTGGGTAATGTATTCTCATTCTCCTCTTTATGTATTTGTTTCTTTGTCGCGACGCATTTTCATGTCATCGAGTTTCGAATCACGGTTCTAAAGAAGTTTCACTTCAAAAACTTTTCGAGAAAAAGGAGAAGCGAAGTCGCAAAAACAGTTAGTGCTAAAATGCCCGCAGCCAAAACAAATTCCGTTGTGGAATGAATAGTAAATTATGTTGCAGAAGTATTTAAGCCGCAGCGACCCCGACCGTTTAAGAGTTAGTGTCTGGTTACTTGGCATTGTTTAGGCGCTATGCACCTGAATAGCAACCGATTGTGTGTTTCCTTATTTTGTAACCCATTTTAGAAACAACTTTACGAGGTGGTAGAGCCGGTGTAGTTCGACCGGAGAGGTGTCACCGCCACACGTAATTCTACCACTCAATTCTTACGCTTCGGTGGAAGGGTGTGTTTGTCGGTTCACTTATATATAAGGCGACCATCTTAGTCCTCGGGAGTAGCAACGCAGATGTCCATGGGCGGCAGAACCCACTTACCATCACGTGGACTGCTTGGCTGTTTGCTACTTCATCTGATAAACAAACTACATTCTCTCACGGCATCCGTGTTAACCTGGTTTCGTGGTAAACGCAAAAAGTATTACGCAAAAGTATCCAGGCAATTAACATTTTGTGTCAATTTTTTGTCTAAAATCGATCAGTAGTTTTTATGTGACGAAAACATCCATTCAATCAAACTTTCGCATTTATAATATTACTAACATAATTTCCATACGGATTTTCTCCATAGTCATTACTGTCTCACAATACCACCGTGTCTTCGCCATTTTTTACCATGCTGACAAAGTGCTAATTGGTAGACAGTCCATACGAATTGATATGTTAATCTAAAATTATTTTCAGAGAAATGCATCACGCATCTAGAAATTGTTTAAGTCGTCGCCAAATAATTCTACGAAATACTTTGTTCTTAAACAAGGCACATTATCGTATTCCAAAGGAAAGAGGTTATCTATTCGTCGTGTATTTATTTTTTCATCAACGATACCCCAAGACATGTATGAAAGAGTAAAATACGCGAAGACATGGTACAGGACCAAATAATAATAAATGATAATAATAACCAGGCAAAAACTAAGATAGTGAAAAAAGAAACTGCGTGATGGCCGACATCCTTAGTCGCAGAGACACGACTTTCTTAATAAGACATGCATAAATGTATATTATAAACAACTATGAACATTAAGAAGATTAAGAAACATCGAAGTTATATTATAACTAACATTATTAGTCGAGTTAACCTTAATCTCTTTTCTATCATTACTAAGACTCGCCGCCTCCTACGAGATCCCGTAATATTATACGACCCCTTCAAATAGCAAATAACAGCCCTATTTCATTACCGCTATCAGTCCTAGTACATTAGCAGGATCATTTGAAGCCAGCTTTATCATTACTAAACCCATCACAAAGTCATAAACATAGTCTAGGGACATCCTGTATTGGGTACATGGATGCTAAACAAATAATAATAATAAAAACAGTATATATGTATATGAGTTGACTTTTATGATGTTATAGCGTTAGCATTATATTGTTATATCGCAAAATATAAATCGTAAGCCATGAAGAGATCCATTGACGGATCTAGAGGGGGATCTAGGGAGTTCGAGCCCCCCGAAATGCAACTATTTAGTCCATCCTTCACACTGTAAAAATTCAGAAATAGGAATACCTTCCCCCAAAAAAACAGCATCTTCGCTATTGACAGACTTTTTTGTTATCGCCATCAAACCTTTCGAAACCGTATCTTCAACTGGTTAAACCAAAAACCTATATTTTGGATCCGCCACTGTAGACGTCTATTACTAAAATACCACATAAAAGCCCGCCGAGTTGTATATCTAAATGTTAAGATGCGCCGTAATTACATTGCTACACGTCATTCCACTTAGCGTTAGAACTCGTTTGTCTGCAATTCAATTTAACTCTCGAGGTGCAGAATAGTGTTTCAGTATATGTATTACTTTATAGAGCCATGTTTATTTCTACCTACAGATTAACCAAAATTAATTATTTTTGATCACCTTGGAGCCTTAGTACATGTATATACATGTCATTATTAAATGTATTCGTTTATTTCTTATTTAACTTTTATCATTTATATTTGTTTAGTTTGTTAAGTTTTATTTGCATATGTTAAGATGAACTTAAGATTAGATATAAATGTTTTACCTATCTATTCAAGAAAGGCTGTGATAAGATTCATTATTTTAAGAACATGTAAAAGGTAGTCATGAAGTTAGTTGTCTCTTAAGATATTCAGATATAACCAGTTATGTTATTATAGATGTAGATATGTTATTGATGGATAGATAGATATATAGATATATGTTTTCGAATGATGGTTAATTTAATTACATAAATCATAACTAACGATTTAGGTACAATGGTTACTAAAATATATATGTAATACTGAAATAAATCAAGTCTATCGTTACGCCGAAACTTCCATGATATTAATTTTCATATTGATGTAATAAATTCAACCGAA
>MOOZ01001635.1:109572-122113 GCA_002930495.1 Cecropterus lyciades | reverse complement strand
GAACTCACGGCATGATCCGAGCTTCTAACCCAAAAGTAACATGATTTATTACTCTAGTATTAGGCACAATATAAAGCTTTGATAAAATATTTTTTCTATAATCATACTAATGTTATAAATGCGAAAGTTTGTTAGAATGTATGTGTGTTTGTAACTCTCCACTCGTAAATTAATAGTTACATTTCGCTGAAATTTGCCCCAGATATAGTGTCCTCATCACCGAGGTAGACATGCGGCGGAGACGCGGGAATAACTTAGTTAATTATATTTTTAGCTTAAATCATTTCTAACAATAGTAACTACGATTACCATAAAATATAATATATACAGAAATAGCACACATTCTAACTTACCCGAATTTTATATAATAAAAACAGAAGAGTGTGTAGTCTCCCTGATATTAAACACCCCCTTTTAAAAACTCTGAGAGCTACCACTGCCATTAGGTGAAACAGGGTGTGTTTCTAGCGAGAGGCAGTTCTTGCCTATCGGTGAAAGGGATGGATTGGTTGCCGGCCTACTTTCATAGGAAGCGACTATTTTAGTCTTCGGGAGTAGTAACGTATCAGTGATTGTCTTCTGATAGAAATGTTGTTCCATATGGTTACAGATGTCCAAAGAGACCACTTCGTATCAGGTGGACAACATGACGCTTGCTACATTAATCATCGAAAAGGATCATAAGCTTAAACCTTATACAGGCACATATGTATAAACCAGAACTAATGGACGTTAAACAGGAAACATATCCTTAGGAAGAATATTCCATCTAGATTCTTTTGAGACGTGTCGGCTCAATGATGGATCTTGCATTATGGACAATAGACACTTGACTCACTTTGCTAGGAAGCGAGCCGGCAATCCGCTTGAGTCATTCAACTGGCCTCTATTAGAAAATTGCCTTCCATCAACACTAACGATTGTTGGATAATAACGTAGTAGGTGGTATGATCCTGTCGGTTCAAAATATTGAGCGATGTAAACAACATTAAGCTTTTCGGATTCGTCTCTATGCTATGCTATAAAAACAGAATAACGTACAATTTAAAATTTAAGCGATTCTCATATGAGATCGTTGAATTTATTTTTACTAATATTTCGGCCCAGTTGCATGTATCGTGGCCAAACTACGCTGGCAGGGAGAAACTATTGACAAGCACTAGTGGTATCAATACCGCGATAATATAAGTAAAGTCGTGATCAGAATTAACGTTTTATTTTTGCTATGAAATATTTATAGTTGCTGTGTTATTTACACTACATCTCACTACATTCTACGTACTTATAAGTTACAAAAAAAAATTAACTTGGAATCGATATAACATCAAATAATGAGCAATTAAGGTTCTATATAAAAATGTTTAAAGTTTTAGTTTTTAACAAAATTGGCGTCATCCTTTCGACATTTTTCGCTAATCCTTATAATTTCTGATTTCAGGCACGATTTAAAAATCCATCCTATACGTAAAAATAATATAAAACGTTAGCCACATACATGTAATTTGTTCTTGGCATAAGTGTTTTTTCATGGACATTTTTCTGGCATTAATTTTTTAACTAATATTACGCACGCAAATCCACGCAGACGAAGCTGCGAGAAGAAGCTACTATTTTTATCTCTAGTGATCTATGCAAATAAAACGACAATTTCTTTCTATTAAGTTATATACCTTTCAAGTGGAGTTATAACTTACTTCAGCAAAACGGGTTCTTAGGGAATTCTGTGAGTACGCTGTATGAGTGTTACCCGCGATACGAATAGGATAATATCTCATGCTTATGTCCTATTTGAATGTTAATGCTCCATTACCTGATATCCCGGTGAACGCGCTCCGCCCACAAATATGCAAGTTCTTGTACCTACAGTAATCCATTTGTATCCTATTGCAAAGTTAACGAAAATTTAGGTATAGCAGTTGGTTTATGCCTTTTTTTATGACTAATTGAAGTAACGAATGAAAATGTAGTCTACCCGATTATAAGTGGCCACTGCCGCCAAATTAACAGGGGTTCTACCTCAAGTCGACCACAGATACGTTGCCACTTCCAAGGAGTAAGATGGTCGACTCATATATAAGTTTGAACTTCTGTTATGTGAAAGAGTGACCCGTACATATAAGTAGGACTAAATTGTTTTTTACAGTGTGTAACGGACATACAGTCCTAAGTGTAAGTGACCATTGCCGCTCATGTACAGTTACATTCAAGCCTAGATAAAATTAGACTTACCTGTGGTTGGTGAAATATACTTTGCTACCACACAAAGTAGGAACGCCTTAGAACCAAATACAGTAGTCAGTCAGTTAAGGCTGATGTTGCAGAAATAGTCCAAAATAGGTTTTACTACATTTGTAAAGGTTTGACGGTTTTGATCGAAATACCTGTCTAAATAACTTTCTGATCATATTTCAGTGTTCTCCTTAAGTCATGACTTCAAATCACTGCAAATAAGGATGCAATTTTGATATTTACAAATCATAATACAAGCCGTACATATTTGCTAGTAATGTTAAATAGCAAAGGAATCCTGGTGGCAAAAATATACATTGCGTATTCTATGAGATTTTAAACACAGATGCGTTGCTACCCCTGAGGACTAAGATGGAATGCCTCGGAAAAGTATGTCTCCCTTACCACACCCTTCAGACCAGAACACAACAGCGTTTACACTGCTATTATTAGGAAGAAATAGGTGTGGCGGTGGTGCTTCCGGAGTCGAACCACAGAGAGTTCTACCACCTACAAATGCTTCACCTACATGAGTATTTTGTGTAAAATTTGTATAGAACCAAATAGAGACATGGCGTTAGATTCACTGATTAATATCGAAAAATTGAACAGTCAGTATTTATTTATTTTCCCTCTATCTGAACGAAGCTGCCCAATTAAAACGCATGAGCACAAAATCTGTAAAAATATTTCACATCACTCCCAAAAACTTTTGATCCGTGAAATAAAATACGCGAACATGCGGGTCGCGTGGCCCGTTAATAATGTGCAAAGAGATATTTCATTCGAGCATCATAATGAAGCCCTTGGCGGCGACGAATTCATAAAGTATTATGAAAGTTTAATATCGTATAACCCTTTGATGTATGATAGTCACCGGAGCCCCTCGGCCCGACGTGTCAATGCACGAGTACAATGCGGGCGAATGCAGTTTTTTCGTAAACGCAAGCCTGTTTTCACGCACACAGGTGTATCCAGTACTAGGTTTTGACTGCGGTTCCGTTCGCTTTGATAAATAGAAGTAGCATGTATGTTTGAAGAGTTTTTTACCGCGGCTTCACCTGCTTGGGTCTCGTACAAAGGTTAAAAGCATTATATGTATTAATCCAATTTCTTAACTATTTATATGACAATTTCTTAACTATTATTATGCTATCGAATAACATATAAATAATTGATTGAATTGAATGAATTTAGATTTTTGTTCTGGGTCTGGATATTTTTGGATGTCTCGTGCTAGTATCTAGTGCTTCCGGATGCACTGTTATTACGATAGATCTACTGTATATTCAACTTTTTGACTGTATACTGTAATGGTTCATTGCAATATTCAGTAAAATCTTTATTTCGAAATTTGATCGAAGAATATCCTTTTTTTGGTCGTCAAATTGCACAAACACAGTTACTGGTCGACCAAAATTTCTCTTGAATATTCTTTAAAATTTCATTTACTGCAATTTTATACAAAATACAGTAGATTTAAGAAGAAAACACTGTAATTTCATAAACAAGATATAGAAGCACTCATGAGAGCATACAGTCACCCGAACCCATCCTCATCCTTACGACTATGACGTCAACGCAACACAATGCAGAATAATGCATTTTTTCCAAAGACAATCCGGTGTACACACCGAAAGACAGAACAATATACTCATAAACCAAACGCACAAATAAATGCAATACGACACGGCGTATTGTGAAATTTACGAGGAATTCTATCATTACAGAATAATAACATTTGTTTACAATCGCACTGTTCGATTATATGGCGTCATTTGTAATGACGAATTGTCTACGTGAAATGAGTTTACTTGCATTTAAAGTCATTGATGTGTATGTATGAGATTAATAACAATAAGAACAGAATATAAAGAATATAATTTAGAATATAAAATTATTCTATATAATACTTATGAAAAGAAAAAGGAAGTAAGAAAATATTAACCCGCTGACTTTTTCTCATAAAATTAAAGTACCTCACGAGTATGCAACCTACTCGTATCTGATGGTAAGTGGTCACTGCCACCTATCACAGACATCTGTAACGAACTTCATTTTAGAATTGTGGTTTTAACTGAAATCAATGAACGCATCTGTTGCGTTCACATTTCTAAGGACAAGATGATCGTCGGCACCCTTAACCTTGCAAAGGAGGGCATCAACTGCTTCACGCTAGAAATAGGGATGACGATGGTGTTTCTACCTGTTGTATACTGTTTCTACCATCGTGTCTTATTTTGTCAGATATTTTCAGTAGGAGCCGTGTTTCAATCCGCTAACAATACAAAAAAGTAGATAATCGCCAATTTGTAAATGCCATTTAGGCAAATCCAAAACAAACATTTAATAATAATAAAACAACTAGGAATCAAAAAAGCATATATTGAACCTGTATTATTAATGGAACCGGTATTGAATTTATCCATTGGACGTCGATTCTAAATGCATCCGGTGTTCTTTAATTGACCTATTCAATCACTTCTAGGCTTCTAATATTTCTTGTAACCCTAGACTTGCGTTAAGCTGCCCATAGATTCTGGATGGGTTCAAATAAGTAACTGTCAATCGGTGGAGTTTCCGGTTTGCAAGAAGTACTGGGCAATCAGTCTCTGCTACTTGTATTGGAAACGATCATTAATATATAAGATTAACTTCGCCGACGGTAAAGAATGGGCAGCCTAAGAGCCTTCTGATCACAATCAGCTAACGGAAATTCAAATTTTTGGTGTATCTACTATAACGGTTTAGTTACTTCAAAAGATATTAAGCAAAACAAATTACAAATTTATATAGCAGTATAGATTTAATTTTATGTTACGTACGAATTTCAAATGAAAATATGGGATTATTAGTAACTACTGCAACTCAATTGTAATTTCTTCTATAGGTACAATATGGAATGGGATCCGTTTTCCAAATGTCCGTATTAAAATTTTGTTATTTATTCGCAACTAAAAATAAACATTAGCTTAAAACTTTTCACTAATAAAGTTTTATCGTGATATAAATGAGTAAAATTAATTATTTTGGACAGTGAGTCAACTTCAAATTTCGTACTTAAATAATATTATTCACGCGTAACAGGACACCTATAAAGAATCAATAAAGATGTCATACATTTAATATACTACAATCAATTTAATTTATATGTAAATTATGTTTCTGACCGAGCATTACACCCTCAAACACTACAAGACATTTAACTTTACGAAAAACACGATAAATGGGAAGAAACAAATAACAAAATATGTATGTTTATTACACCATTTGTCCGCGTCTCAGCAGTTTGTCCGCCTACGTCTTTATTTTAAACAAACCGTTATTTTTCTTTCCATAATTATGTAAATAGGACACTTGATCATAAAACAAGCCGCAATCTCAAAATGTCAACATTTCTATTAACTTTGTAAGAACTTAAAATGATAAAAATTTTCAATATTTGTTAAAACCTACCGATATATGTTCGAAACTTTTTTTTAACTCGAGACCGTCGATTTTTAAGCCATTTTTAGCAAAGTAAAGCTTAGTAATGAATGCCCTAGAAATGTTTTGCAACTTGATTTTATGTGCGGCTCCGCCCGCTTTGGTCACACTAAGCGAGGTAAAGAGTATTCTATGTTCTAAGAGAGATGTTAAGTATATGTGTTAATCGAAGACATAAACTATCTGTGGACCAAACTTCGTCCAAATCCAATCAGTAGTTTTTCCGTCACATCATTACAAACATCCAGTCATCCCAATATTGCACCTTTATAATATAAGCATGATGTAGGAATAAAGAATTCACTACGTAAACGTATTCTTTGCAATGCAATGTATCTTTTATGATTAATTATACAATAATAAAAATGCTCCCAGAGATCATCAAATACTCATAAGAGTTTGTCCTTACTATTTTACGAACTACAACCGCATTTATCAAATTAAGTACCCGATTTAACGACCATCAATGGGTACTAAATACAATATGAGTATGGCCAGTGTTCATAAAAATGTGATGACAAATGTCACCATAAAACTGTCATTAATGTTAGAATAATGTTGGCTTCCGACGGTACGAAATTTCACGGATTTACGCGTGGACAGCGGGAGACCACGGTCAGGCACTAACCACACCAAGGCTCTTCTGAATGCAAATGTCGATGTGTGATTCGAAAAAAAATTATCATTTCAAAATTTAAAGAGACAGATATGCAACATTAGAGACTGCAACGCATCTTTAAAGTTATCGACTTGCGACTGATCCGACGCACCGCTAGGAACTCATTGATATCACCATAGACAACGCTTTTCCAGATTTTCCCAGTGACGCTGTAAACGTAAGAAACACGTATTAATGTCACTGTTTGCGTCCGTCATATCAGTCCGTGAGAAGTCACCATAAAATACTAATGTCATGTTATACAAATGATTTCTATTTTATTAGTAAGTTTGAAAAAGACGCGTTCTAGCATCGTTTTACCTGCCACCACGTCAAGATATAAGTCATTGTGTTTGTTTATCTTTTTAAACTCGCCTCTCAATTCATTAAACATAAAACACGTTTATTGATAGTAAATTTAACTTCACTATTCAATTACAGTAAAAGGCGTAATAAAGACTTGTTTTCTTATGAAAAACTATTTGATAACTTATTGTCTCAAATAAAACCTTTATGTATTACCTGCGTACTGTTCACGTAATACATAAATATTTTGATTTTGATAAGTCTCATAAAAAAATTAAAAATAAACCAAAATGAATTTGCATAACTGTTATCTTATATTATTATCTTTTACTTTAACTCAAAACCCCTAAATATAGCTAAGACGTACTCATGATATCCAAATAAATCATAATATTCAAATATCACATTCAAAACAAACATTTTCTACAAACATGCATATATATATCGATTTTATCTTTTTCTAATTGTGTGGAAGGCCTTCACATATGACATCGATCGCCATTGTCTACGTCTACGAATTGCTACGAGCTACGACGCTACACCATTATTTATGTAGGCCTACCGTAACAATCTGTCTGTCGCATCAGTTTACACGTGGACATATTATAATCGAAGCCTCACCTTTTTTCTTATAACACAATAGGGAAAAAAGTATGGAATTTTCAAGGACTTTTTAATTTTTTTCATTAGTAAACTAATAAGATAAAGTTTTATATGAAAAAACTTTAACTTTTTGTAAAGGCCCACAATATTTTTTTCTTACACTACCACTGGATGAGAACACGATCTCAACTGAGAAGATCCGCACCAGCTGAGTTTCTTACTCAGCTGGTTTATTTTTTTGTATTTTATATTTCTTTTTTTTTACAATTTGTTTTTTACATAACAATAATTTAAAATATCTAATAATGTACGTTGATAGGCTAATGGACGTTCGGTCCACCAAATGTTGTCACTTTCACCCATAGACCAAACGCGACCAAAAAAGGATTAAGTATGAAAGCTTGATTTAACTAATTAAAAAAAAAATCAAAAAAATCACAATGGAATTGTACCAGTTCGGCTAGCACAGTGGGCTATGGCCTACTCCTCTCTCTATTTGAACGTAGACCCGTGCCCAGCAGTGGTCAATGTTACAATAATGGGCTAAAGATGAAGTTTGAACTATATTGTCATCTCTGAGTGAAAATGTCGCCGCTAACTGACGTCATAAGGTAGATGCCAGGTAATAAATTAACCGTGTCAAATTCAGACGCGCATTTGCATATGGAAATCCATTTGGACCTTTAACCTATACCTCGTTATCTTAATCGTACATAATTACAGCAATATATTGTGTTAGTATCAAATTAATGTATAAAGTTACGTAATATTTTAGATAATTAAATACACATCCAAGCAGTGATAGGCTAGAGGTTGAAACTCACCATCTCAATCTGGAGGTCCAATTTTCGAATCCCAAGAACACACTAGAATAATGAGCGTATAAGAAATTAATCTTATCATTGCTTTACAGCGATAAAAAATATCATGAGGAAACAGATACGCCTGAGAATTTCCCAAAAAAATCTTAAAGGTATGAAGTCGCATAAGACAATCCATACAGCTGCATGTACCCTCAGTACGTATTTATTATGTTTCCTCAAGACAATTATTGTTAACGTTTACGCCCGTCATTGCAAGTTTAGAACGACAACGAAACTCTAAGACTGCAATGTACATTCTAATGTATGTACGAAAATAATTCGTATTTTGAGACAACGAAAATAATTCGTACTAAGAGTATCTGTAGTACGTTGGCAAAACTTTGGACCACGTATCATGAATAATCGTTACATATTAAAATGTGGCATAAGTTATCCATTAACACAAGATGCCCTACTCAACACATCAACATTGAAGCAACGGGATGATGAGTTTTATATTTTACTAACTCTTACAACTTTTGAAAGAGTAAATGGATTTTAATTAAAAAAACTAAATTTTACCTCAAGACGCTGTGTACTAATGCGACCACTCTCAAAAGATCTCAATTCCTTAGAGTAATTTAGAAAAAGAATGATAAATTCTCGAACAATCAACCAGGTACTACGTGTATTAATAACCTTCTATCATTACAATCATTGGACAATACGCCTTTTCTTCTCCATATCTAGAATAAAGAAAGCTCCAAACAGCGATAACAACACAAACGAAGTCGCTGACAAAAGCTAGTTTTAATGCGGTCACGTACAATCGATACACGCGTTTGAGCTAAAACAACACATTAATGATGAGCTGCAACGCATTACTGCCTTTACGCTCACGTAATATGAGCGAAAATGGCAGTGTCACTACAAATCAGTGATTGCGCCTCCATATAAGGCCAGCAGCTGCCTCGTATGCAGGGGAACGCAACATTTTATTGTTAATTTTTATTACTTATTTTCTTTTTTTATTATGAAGCTACTTTGAATAAAATTTATTTGAATATGACATAACAGAGAAATTACTTCATCTATTTCTGTCAGTGTAGTTACAACGATATTAAGCGTAACCTAAACTGTTAGGTTTAGGTTTGATAAGGAAGACACAGGAGTACATAGCGTTCTAACTTAATTCTCAGGGTTAGCAATGTATCTATGCGCGAGTATATCTCTAATTCTATCTGGAGTTGAGTATTAAGCTATATCGGGTGGATTGGCTCTAAAATATTATTTCTATAATATATATATTTCTTAAAGATGGTTACGTCTCTAACATTATATATATTTTAAACATATTTATGCATTAATAATAAAAATGCACAGAAACTTAAATGAAATAAAGAAAAGTAACAAAACAATCGTCATAACAGATATAACGCTCGAAAATTACGAGAATGCAAAAAGGCAAATGGAGCTTATATTCAGAAACAGGTCTGGTAAAGTTAAAGTTGCACTTAACCAGCGGGTTTAGCGCCACTGCTACATGTGACAAGCCGTGCCGAGATGCCTTTATAATTCTCACGCGGTTTTATGTCGTCACTTAAGCAACCTAATTAGACCTCAAGGCGCTAAGGTGGTAATTTGTTCACGGTTGGTTGAGCACACCGCAATCGAACTTGCCCTTGTCCTGTACCTGTAACAATGTAAGAAATATCTTGTTAGTTATATTTTATTATTTTCAGTTTTAAAATTAGTGTCATGACTCAATAAGCAATAGAAATAGCAATAGAAAAAATTAAAGTACAAAGATTTCGTGTATTTTAATGCACTAAATAAAACAAACAGCCAAGTAACTGGTAATTGCGGCTCTTGAACTCTACTAATTCCATAGCCCTTTTTTATTTAAAATGTTTTTACCGTTTTGGCTGAGCGCCTTTAAACCAAAACTTTATGAGTGCGCGGCCATCTTTTTCTCTCATGTCATCCATCGCCCTTATATCAAATTGACAGATAAAAATAACTGCCACGAGAGCAAAGACAAGATATAGACCAACATAATACCAGCATTCAGCCAAACCACTAACATGTTTTTAATAAGACAAATATTCATCCAAATACATATACGAATATTCGTGAAAATTGGTGCGGAGTTCCATTGCGGTGTATTTCGTTAAAACTTTACCGCGTTGACACTGAAATTTATAGCCGCATTGTCAATACCGGCGCCAGTGCAATAAGTGGTGGACTAAGTTTGGCAATGCGTACGATAATTGCGATCAATAAAGGCACATTCACACTTTTGCAAAGCTAGCGCAAACTAATTCTACAAACATTTTTGACATCAAAAATAACAATACAAAACTGTTTAAATACAGATAACTTGACCTCACTGTAGTTCATTTACTTTTACTTACGTAATTTAGCGAAATATATACCAAGTTAAAAGTTAAAAACTTATACAAAATATAGAAGACAAATGTTTGTAACAAATGAAAAAAAATATATATCATTTGTGCCAAATACCGGTTTAATGTATAAAATTCATTTCACCAGCTATTATCAAGCTTAATCTTCAGTTAACGATGCAACAAGAAAGCTAGTACTTTCGCAAACGTTTACAAAAACCTAAAACGTTAAGCTAATTAGTACAATTAAGACTCTTGAGGGTGGTCCGAGTAACATTTATCTGTCCTTAACACCTTAAGTGGCTTGCATGTGGAGATGGCGTTATAACGTGCAAACTTGAGCGAAACATGTGTAGCGATCTCGAAATAATTCCGCGGGGTAACGACACGAGGGCGCGTCGCGTGCGCGGGCGCAGACGGAATTAGAATCGCGAGCTCTATCGCCATACAGTCTGCTTGCTTTATCGTTTTGATATTATGTGTAAAACTTTAGTTTTTATTAACGGTTATTACAAAACTGCTTTTGTATTGTAGGTGGTAAGTTTTAGTAAATTGATTTATTTCGTTTCTTTTTGAAGTAAAACGTTTCGGTAATAATTTACGAATAGGATGTTATGTCTCACAGTATCAAATATAATAGTATACTTACGAGCTTACATGGCAGAAGCTTGCGTTAAAGTGTAATACTTGAAATAAACGTAGGCCTATAAGTGCAGAGCGAAAATCGATGCCTCGCTCCACCTGTCATGTCTGCGAGCTGCATACCGAACAATGGGCTGTTACAGCTAAAATCGCATATTAGACGATACATATGTCTCTTCTAAGCGCGTCGTGTTCTGGCGACGTCGTAGCCTCTAAATGCAATATCAGTCGAAATTTCGATCAAATCGTCTTTTTGCGTGCTACGAGCCTGGACATGGAACGCCGACTTATTTGACACAGCGGCGGCGGCTTTTTTCGATTATCGAACTTCGCATAAAAAGGCAACGTAGCGGCACAAAGGCATGCGGATTAGCAAAAGAGCAACAAGAGAACGGGCGACCGGCCAAGGAACGAGTTCCGTGCGTGAGAATGCACGTTAATATATGCGGCATAAGAACACAATGCGGCCGCCCGCCTCGCCCCAACCGACGCCTTCAGTGACTTATACCTTTACACATGTCACAGCCGCAAAATTTATACGCTCCACGCGCACCGTCTCGCGCTCGCTATTATTGAAATACCAATAGATTTCATAATAGCGCCCGGGAATCAGTCCAACAATAACATTTAACAATAAATTACAATCCTCATTGCATACTTTAAACATTAATAAAAACACTGCCCTCAGTGCATTATTAGTCGTGTCGAGTGAAACTAATTTCACTGAAGGAGTCTCATAGTGTAATTGGCGTAAACAATTAGCCTTTAATCAAAAGAATCAACTGTTCTACATTGGCCCTCGGCGACAGCTGCGCACGTCGAACGACAGTCGTATGTAACAAGAGCTCGGTTCGTTAAAGGCGCAGATTTAAAATAAAACACTTCACAGTGAGAACAAAAAGAAACCCTTCTGCGGTGCGGCGTACGCGCTTAACCTGCAAATTGGAACGGCTCAACTGCACCGCACAGTTTGCTAAAACAATCCCTGTCTCAACGGCAATAGGTATTAAGCTCCCGTGTTCAACGTGTTGTTTTAAATTTAATTTTCGCGATCTTTCCAGCTGCACTGTCGTTTTATTTCAATTGTCTCTGCGGGTGGATTGCCCTATTTCGAAACTGCACCGCGAACAATTTTCGCCTGATCAAATCTGGAACGCTTCATTACAACGCTCGTAGTCAACAGCCAGGAACCGGTACGTAATGGAAACGGACACTCACCCGTGTAGTCAATGGAATTTTATTCAGAGCTTTTTTGTATTAGGAGTAATATTCTATGTACTACCTAATATTTCAAATAGGAAATGTCAACATTTACGCGGCTTTTAAGTTCTTTATTTTTCAACCTTGTTGTTATAAAACGACGCGTTATTAAAGGATGGAATATAATGATCATCACAATAGTAAATTTA
>MOOZ01001635.1:65064-75162 GCA_002930495.1 Cecropterus lyciades | reverse complement strand
TGTTTCTAAATATTAGTATATTAGTATAGTATACCATGGAATTACGTAAGTGCGTATAGTTACAAACACCTATCTCGAAACAAAACTTTACATTGTTACAGAGTTCAATACTACAGTGGAATTAAAGTCATTTGAAGAACATTTGATATTATTATAGATATTATTATAGGTTATTACTACTGTAATAAGTATCTTATGTATGAATCTAGATCATAAACTACCTGTGTCCCAAATTTCAGCGACATCCCACAAGTAAGTATTTTTGCGTGAAACAGTAGCAAACAAACATACATCCTTACAAACTTTCGCATTTATAATATCAGTAAGATTTTGACCCATTAATTTTTCGTACTATTTTTTTAACGGGTAACCTCATTACAAATTAATTGATCAGTATTGAAACAAGAAATCAGCAGCGCACCCTACTATTGTTTGATGAAATTAATAAAGCAACATTGGCATGTTATATTATAAACGAGTATAAGTACATAGTAGATACATTAATTACATCCAAATATTGGCATCATAAACCAGCTTTCGATATTAAACGTTTCATTAATGGCTTGTTACGGTTCACGGCGCCCATGCTTTCCATTCCAATTTCATTCAATCGAATTCATGTATATAATATCTTACATGAAACGTATGAAAACACAGATCCAAAATTTAATCCTTATATTATTTATATCTTTATCCTTATATTATTATCCTTATATTTTTATCCTTATATTTTTAAATTAAAGTTCTCAAACTCAATACGTAAACAGTACAGAACACCTCAGCCACCGATGAATTTCAGTACCTTCGAAGTTTCGTTACGAATAGTATAACGTGTCCGTGTCATCTGTTTACTTACACTACACCTCTGTCCTTTCAAAGATGAGCATTACAATATTAATTTGGCTTCATTAAAGGGAACTGTAAAAGAAAACCTCGCAAGGTAACGTATACGCGTAAGAGTTCTTTAACAATGTTTCCAAAACGTTATGTTACAAAATGTTTTTATTCTCAGACTCGGAGAGGACATGGCCATAAGTGGTACAGTAATGAGTTGATGACGATTAGCATTAGGTCCTTTTGCTTATGTAAAGAACGAAATAAAAAGTCTAATATTAAATGGTAACTGAAATACGTAGACACCCGGCACAAGTTCCAATTACAACAGAAGTCTCATCCTAAGAAGCTGGTACCCACTGACACAGCGACTAATTACAACACCTCGTTACCTTACATTTTACAAACCGGGAAACACCACAATAAGACAGAATTAAGTTTGCACTCCAATTACGTAACTACCAAATATAAATTACTTGGTAAGTACATAATCAGACGCAATTTATCTTATTCAATACAGAATAAACCAAAACATAAAGGTGTATAGACTAGCTTATTCAACAGATCTATCGATATGAATGATTAGGTCGATAAAATCGATTTTCAACATGTACAACACGTGCTTTATCGGCCCATGCATTACTGCATGATTCATGTCGATAGTTAGCATATACGTTATTTCATGCTGCATACATGTCAATCGATATCGATTTATCGGGCTTCGAAGTTCGCAACGCCGACAGGTAACATGCCGTTGGTTTTAGGTAAATTGGACTTGACAGTCACTTGACAAAGGAAAAGGACGGTTTTTCGAAGACTGATTAATCGTTTTTCAAAGATTGGTAAATCAAATTACCAAAAAAACTAACACTAATAAAATGTTTTTAACCGACTTCAATAACGGTATCAATTCGGTTGGTATATTTTTTATGTACCTGTACCAAATTACTCCGCTAACTTTGGACCTATTTAAAAAAAAATCTTTTGTTTATCTTTCAGTCTCATATGTGAACGGTTACTATTTCTGCAGCCGCAATTTAATACGGTACTAGGACTCAAATCTTCTCGACTATACATTCTATCTAATTTCGCATGCGTTCTTTTGTATCACAAATTTTAGTTTCACATAGGTAAAAGAAAATTGTCATATTCCTGTTTCACCATGAAACCATGATGTGAACAATGACGAACACGAGCCTGTGTAATGTCAATGGGATGACAGTTAATGGTCAGAATATCAATTTGAAATTGGAGTCCAACCCGAATTTGATTCTAAAACTTTTGGATACGCGTTACACTAAAATATTAAGTTAAAAGACCTTATGTAATGAGAGTTTTCCCTACTCGATTTCACTTTTTCCCGGCTCTAAAAATAGTCTAACAAGTTCTACTTTAAAACAAGCGATGCATCGGCAACTCGTTTGATATTGCAAATATCTATTAGTTACGGTGACAACTTTCATTCCAGTGGCATGTTGGTAACTTTATCAAGTTGTAGATCCAATGTAATTTGTCCGCGAAAGTACCACCGCCACACCTATTTCAAGCGTGAAGCAGTTCTTGCCTTTCTGTAAAATGGTGTAGTTACCGGCACACTTATATATGAGGCGACCATCTTAGTCCTGGGGAATGGCAACGCAACTGTGATCGACTTCAGATAGACCTGTTAAATATGATGTCTATGCTGTTGTCTATGATGCTATCAGGTGGACTGCATGCTCATTTGCAACTTCGTTCTTAAATAATACCTAATTATAATAATAAATATCAACAGAACTGTTCATGCACTGTATTTGACCCAAACGTATAATAAATGGAGTCTCATTACTATCCCACCACACATGTTTCCAGAGATCAGCGTAACTAACCCAAATTCTGTTTTAAGCGGACGGTTCCCTGTCACGGCTTACAGATAGCCCAACATTATTTTAGTTCTCGTGATAAACGTGAATATTGGGAGTTATTACCCGTCAAGCTCTTGAAAAGGTTCGTCCTAAAGAAAACTAGATAAATAAATGAACCAAACGAAATGAATAGGACTTCGCTAAAACTACCCGAGTGACTCCTGGCCCTTACCACAATATCAAGTTGTCTTTATAATGAATGTAGATGCCTCACTCACTGAGTTTTAAAGCCACGGATAATACACAGAAGAAACCTTTGATTATGCTTGAAGTTTTATTATTATTCCTAAAGAATAAGTACTTAATTAGTTAAGAAGCGCAATTGAGATTTTTATAACTCCGAAATAACAGCACTCTTGTCGAAAGTGCTTTGCCAAATTCATTAAAATCGCATACAACTTACACAGGTAAGATAAAATCATTACTTACTAGAAAAAACACTGTCAGATGAACTATGGCTTAATATATCAACAGCTCCAAGAAAAGTAGATAAAGACTTATAAAATTACCCGCGTATATTACGATCTGATCATGACAGACACTAATAAAAATAGCCAATAAATAAAGATTCAGATGTATAATCAATAACGTTTATTTTAAACAAGATGCATATTTTAATACGATCTCTTATTCACAACATCGATGAACGCATTAACGCTTTCTAAAGATAAAACGACATAAATTTCAAACTGGGCTAAAAGTAGGTCCTTGCGAGCCGAACGGAAACCAGGCAGTGTGATAAATCCTCCCACATTTAGATTAATCCTTGCAAATATATTAGCAACATACTTCGTTAGACAACAAGAAACTTTAGTGAAATATGTTAGAAAATCGTAAAGAATTTAATATTTTTTGTAATAAATCTAATATAATTAATATTCATACATATTGCATTTTAAATAAAAGCGCAAAATGAAACAAATAAAAACGTTCCCTTCCTTGCCACCTTTGTTCCGTGAGGAAACTATATATGCATGATTACTATATGGACATCTCTAACCAAATTCATATATCTTCTTATTATATTACATTCATATATCTTAAGTTAATCACACAGTTGCTACTCCTGACGACTAAAATGGTCGCCACATATAAGTGAGCAGGTAGCCACACCTCTCCATTGAAACACAGAAACTTCACGCTAGAAATAGGTGTGGCGGTCGTACCTCCCATAATGTACCATACTCTACCACCCGACAAGGCTATTTTAAGAATTGCATGTAATACCTCCTCTTTGCTATTTGACGTGCATGAAGCAAGATCATGAATATGGACACGAATACAGTTTGCGTGCGAATATAGAATGAAAACAGAGTGATAATTTTCTACTTAGGTTTTAAGCCTTCCTTTGTATGCAAATATTTTGTCCCAAGACTTAGGTGTTACATATTCAAAGCTTGAATACGTATTCTAAATATTCTGTGTGAATTTATAGTCTTTTGCTACGTGATACGTAAAAGTTAATGGATTTATTTTTCTTGTAACAAGAAATATAATATAAGAAATATGTTCAAAAATGTTTAATATATGTGATTTTTTTATAATATGAAACTATGAAGGATGCATGCAGTCCATCTGATGGTAAGTGGCCAATGCCAGACATGGACTTTTGTATCAACCCCAAAAAAGTTCAAAGTCTTACTTTTCTTTACCTTTTTTTACCACACCCTTCAGACCAGAACACAGCAGCGCACACACTGCTGTTATTAATCAAAAATAGGTGTAGCAGTGATGCTTCTGGAGTCGAATAACAAATGGTTATACCATCTTCAAAGTAAAATTCAAAATAATTAACAACAAATAATAATTATAAAAATAGTGGATAAAATAGAATTTAAAAATATACTACATACCTGACATTGGATTTTATTCTAGAGATTCATATTTATTGCTATATTGTAAGTTATGGTATGAATTAGTTATTTATAAAACAGTAAATACCAATTAATACAATATACATAAACTTTATAGGCGACAATTATCCCAATATACATAATAAATAAATAAAAGTAATTATCTAAATGTATTATACATAATGACTATGTACTTGTATGCACAATATACTACACAACGTGCAACGCGATTTAGTACCACTGCATAATGTGCATACATAAACATGAAGCATATAATGGTCATGTGGATGGAAAATCTGATAAATCACATAGATAACGTTAAATACCTTGTGGGTTTTTTCCTGCGCATAAAAATATATACACTACATTTAAATACATATACCAATAACACTGTTAAAAGTAGCATAAAATTATTAATATTAAATTTATTTTCATTTTTATCGAAGTGAAGAGTTTAGAACCAAAACAATAAATAATTAAAGCTAATTCTATAAAGAGAAATTGTTAAATAATATTTAAATAAAATTAGATAAATGCACAAGATACGGAAAACCTGCTATTTCCTAAGTTTCCTCCCCCTATCTACCTGTGTAGAAAATTTTTAAAGTTTAAATCATTTTGATAAAACTATGACGGACACAAAAAATACAAGAAAGGCTAGTTTTTATCCCGAAAGTACGAATTTTTCACATAACTTATATATTCCAAAATCATATCATTTATGTATACTTACTGGAATATCTAGTATACACAAATGTTGCACAAATTACCATTTCTGTCAATATTAGAGCGCACCACACCTCCAATAACATGTGCAATAAGCATTATGTACGCCATTGTGTCTTGCAGAGACAAAGAGCACATTCGCCGACCGGTCGATGAATATTAACCATTATGTAAGTCGATCAGACATTATAATTTGAATGTACGACATGAAGCAATGTCCTCGGTCCTGTCTGTAGCTTGATCGATGCCTACGTAAGCTTTTTAGGCGTTAGTAGCTTAAGCAGTATTTCGATGGCTTTCTATCGTTATTGATGTCTGTATGATAAAAGTTTTACGAGACTTGCCTAACTTTCATATAATTATTTTATGACTAATCTTAATAACCCAGTTTGTGCAAGAACTATTCACGTATTTCAATTGGCGTTTAATTAAATTCAAATAGCGTAGATATAATTAATGACAGTTCAGTGGTTTTCAATTCGGCACTTCAATCTGAGAGCCGACGCTTTATCCCAGACACGCACCTATTCGTTGGTATGTACATAGTAGAAATTAATTATCACTTCCTTTAACAGTAAAAGAAGATGTTATGCAAATCTACACGCCTATAAGTTTACAATGAAAGAAAAGTTTACAAAGGCAGGCGAAATCTACCAACCCGAACTTGTCCAGCGTGTTGGACTATTTCCCTGCCAAGCTATGGGACATTAACAGCTTGAAAACGATCGTGTAACAGCAGTTAAAGATGAATATATATTTAGATACGTACCTACATATAAAATAGCACGTGTTGCTATGATTAATATGCTAATGTAGTCCGCCACCTGTGTTCAACAAACTGAAAAATGATAGAAGTCAAAATCACTTGATTAACATTGACGACCCGCGTGGCGAGTGATCCCCAAAACACTTTGACACGCAGTGGTTTCCGGGTTACCCCCCAAAACAAATATCTGAATGATACATTTATATTACAGTTTTGGATCTTGGCACACTCCACTAAGGTTAGCCACAGATGCGTTGCTACCCCTGAGGACTAAGATGGAATGCCTCGGAAAAGTATGTCTCCCTTACCACACCGTTCAGACCAGAACACAACATTTGTGTATATGTGTATATTTGTATTTATGTAATCATCTTTGTGTGTATCCATAACACCCACGACACTGTAAAAATACTAGTCTAGGGCTATGGTTTTAGGAAGCGATTTATTTATCTACTACATATAGTAACGTTAGATAAAATAAATACCTTCGTTTGCTGCTAACAGTAAATAAATACGTAACGAATGCATTGAACAGCCAATATGTAAACTAACCATTAGTCTGATAGCTACTAACATTGTATGCTCGCTGCAAACCTATTTAGGTCAATTGATCGAATTAGATCGTTCCCCGTATCGTTTAAATATTTCTTTAATCTTCAATTTACGAAACTACTGCAAATTAGCAAAGGCGATAAAGTTACCGTTTGGTTGTATACAAAGGCTCATTAAATTATTATTTTATTTTTATGTATGGAAGTAACATTTTTTTGAATCATTTATAGGACAAAAATGTACCAGTATAGATTTTAATATCACCAGTAATAAATCTGAATAATACTCTCGTCAATACCTAACCCAATGACGTACTAATGCTATCATGACAAACTGCCTAAAAAATCCAATTCTTAATTAAACGAAATGAATTTATAATGTTAATTATGGAAAATTCCTAATTGCAATTTATACTAAAAATGTCGATACTACATGCCAATGAACATGTTAACGGGCTTCTGATTAAATTATGTAATTATATCTAAATACAAAAATAATCTTATCTAAGGTCATAGAATATCGGTGTTGCTTGAATTAAAAATATCATGATATTTTTTTCATTACATAAATAGTTGTATTTAAAAATGTAACTTTCAAATAATAAAAATATGATAATTGATTTAACTTATCGAATATTGATATCCAATAGTGTAAATTCAGGCATTTTGGCGTCAATTGACAATTTGTTTACGGGAACAAAAGTAATCTGTACATATATGGTAGTGTGTGTTCCTACACACACTCTTCTGACACCCACGTGTTGTATACTCCTGTATACAACACGTGGGTGTCAGAAGTAATCCACATCAGAGTTGTCAAAACAGAGAGCGCTGTGAATAAAAATACGTGTTAAGTGTACTTAACCAAGTTACGGAGATGGATATCTTAAAAGAAATGCTGCAATGTATAAAACCATGGGTAGGTCACTCAAAAGATTATAATATCATAACATTTCGCTGACCCTTTTCACGTACACAGAGAATATTACTCCACATTGACCCAAAGCGAATTTATGCAGAAATTTATAGGTAAGCTAACCGGAATCAGTTCTTAAAGACGATAAGAACTCAAAGTTCAACTTCTATACAAGAATAACTGAAGGGACAAATAGAAAAATCTGCTCACTAAACCGTAAAATTAATATCATGACTATGATCGGAACTTGTTAGGTAAAATAGGCAGTCATGAAAACTGCCCACCAAGTGAAAACTTAGAAAAAAATACGTAAAGTAAATTCTTTAAGAATATATGTATGCTATGTAGATAAGTATCTACATATATACATGTAATCTAAGAAATATACAGAGGTGTATAGCATATACTGTATATATTTATATGCTGATATGATATATTTACTTATATACAAAGATGTCGGCTATGGTAACAGTGTCGCGAGTTTTTTCTTTGTTCGAGGTTTTTTCTCATCCCAAAAAGAAGTCCAACGCCTAAAGAAGTTTTTACTTCAAAAATATTATTTGTATTCAAAAGTAATAAAGTTGAAAATAAATGCTTTTTACACTCATAGCCTATACACATTAGGATTTTCTCCTGTGTCGTGGCTGCCATGGACACACAAAGACAAATACTCAAACACCCAGACCCAGAACAGAAATCTAAACTCATCATTCAGATGTCTGTCTGGCCGAGGATCGAACCTGGGACCCGCTGCGTGTCAGACTGGTATGATGACCGTACCACGTCCAGCACGCGAGTCGTCAAAATTGGTGGATGACGGAACAGTATAGTTTTATCTGACACGTTCATAGCCCGGTCATGGTACTGTGTAGTGGGCATACCCCTCTAAAATGCCTTCCAAAGTAGGTACGTAAACGTGAATAATTGTTTACACCCGTTTTAGACAATATCTCAAAACTTTACAAAAACTAGACTTAAGCAAAAAATAATCTAAAACGTATACTTAAAAGCAACACTGAAATGCCTGTCCAGTAATAACTGAAATTTATGAAGAAATAAGTGCTCTTGTGGCCTCCAGCCAAAATCTGACAGGCCACAAAATTTAATGAAAGTAATTAAGAACATAAAATTTCGAAGTTGTGTCATGAAACTTATGAAAAGAACAGTACGTTACAGCAACTTTTTGTGCTACTACATTAAGAGATCCATATATCAACTTAATAGTTCTGTCGGCTCATAGACTTCCAGATATGGATTAAAACAATTACTTTTGAGATATTTTCTTTAAAATAATGTTTCGTGAATTTCTTCTAAAGTTTCCGCCGTGGATATATTACACTAGCTGAGCTCGCGGTTTCACCCGCGTTAAAAAGAAATGTAACGTGACATACATAAACATTATGCATGCAGCGGAAGCTCTCATTAGAAAACAAAAACCCCGATTTTGAAACATTCTTCATTGCTGCTCCGCTCCTGTTGGTCTTAGCGTGATGATATATAGCCTATAGCCTTCCTCGATAAATGGGCTATCTAACACCGAAAGAATTTTTCAAATCGGACCAGTAGTTCACTCTCAAATTCTTCAGCTTTATAATAATAATATATTACATTGGAAGTTGTTAAATCTATTTCAATGCGATCTACTGTAAAGAAATAAGACCAAAAGTTTTCTAATTATACTAGAAATTCCTGGCTTAACTAGTCAAACAAAGAAGACGTTGAATAAAATTGGTAATGTCGTAATTTTTGCATAGTCCCTAAACGGCGTTATAGCTGCTTCTTATTTTTTTTTTGTTCTCGAGGGGGAAACCTTCAAAAGGTACCCGACGTCGTAAGTACCTTTTGTAGGTTTCCAACGCCAGGTTATGTGGGATTTTTACCACACTAAAACCCCCCAGTGGCCGTCCTCGGCGCTGCGAAGAGGACTGCGGGATCTCCAAAGGAACACAACCGGAGTCCTCTAAGCGCATTGCCCCATCGGGCTCCACCCAGGTGAGCGGCTGGGCCCACCGCTCCGTCTGGTTCTTACGACGGTATGCGACCACACTTACCGCCGTCCTTCCCGGGGTTGCTTGACTGGACGGTTCGATCACCCACTCTTGCCGCCCGCAACCCCAGAAGCCCCGTTTTAGTCGCCTCTTATGGCAGGCAGGGAATACCGTAGCCCTATTCTAATCCCAGAACTACAGGGACAAGCGTTATAGCTGCTACTAAAACTAAGAGTTCTACATAAAATATTATAAGCCTTTTTAGTAGTGAACGAGCATACATTTCATCTGATAGTAAGTGACCGATGCCGCCTATAAAACCCGTAAACAACCACAGATAAGATAAGAGTTTTACTCGAGGTTGGCCACAGACACATACGTTGCTATGCCCGAGGGCTACATTAAAGCGCCTCGGTTACGTATGCCTCCCTTACCACACCCTTCAAACCAGAATACAGCTTAACACTACGGTTGTTTAGAATAGGTTGCGGTGATGCCTCTAGAGTTGAGTCCAAAAAGGGTTTTATCAAGAACTTTTTGAAGAAGAAGAATTTTTGAAG
>MOOZ01001635.1:43415-59734 GCA_002930495.1 Cecropterus lyciades | reverse complement strand
ATTTGCGAAGTTGTTTTTATAAATATAATATTTATTCTTATCCAAATAAATACATAAATTAGTTTTCTTTGTAGTAACTAATACGCGGGTGAAACCGTGGAGCGTAGCTAGTCTCATATAAACTGGTAACGCTCCCGCGTATTTTGAAGGTCTCCCTCCACCCTTATCTCTGTCACCAAAATAATGGTACTTAAAAAAACAAGGTGCTTTAATTAAGTCCATGAGTAGCATTTTCTATCACTTGGACTTGTAAGCCCTTTACCGTTTCTGTTTAAAAAAGAATTATAATATTCTCAATATTTTTTTCTGTAATACGTTTTAAACGCCAACAGACAGGTAGTGTACATATTGCAATATTGAATTCCAAACACACACGATTTATTGCTGCATTCAACCAATTATACTATAAAGTAAGCGTTTATGGCACGGTCATACTTATTTATCGATCGCATCGTCTTGACAATCGCTCATAATAATGCAACTTACAAAGTAACTTCAAAACTTGCACGGCGTTCGGAAAGTTCGCAGACAGACCGTCGCGAGTTCGATTTTGGTCCACGAAATATTTAAATAAGTATTAAAATAATTACCTCAGTGCATAAAATGATACGTTATTTTAAAAACTGATGTCTTTATGACAATGTTTATGTCAATCATTTTGTTATAAGTTGTTTTAAAACCCGATATCTTGATAACAATGTTCAATTAATGTTCCACCGTGAACAATGAGCCCTGTGTTCGAATTTTGGTCGATCAGGTTACTAAATAAAAATTATTTGCAAGATTTCTGAGTAATTGGGAATTCTCAGTTAATACACTGTTGGTATTTTTTTCTAATTCTATCTCAATGGCGAAAGTAAGATGATCGCAAACGAAATAATATTATATAACGTTACCTTACCCAAAATTGAAGCAACCCAACAAGTTCACTAGTTTATCGGAGTACGTCCCTCTATCAATATCAATCAGTACCGGTCAAACGGTTTAGCGAGCGTGGGATACCTCTCGTACGGGCGTCCGCTTATAGGGTGACTATATAGTACCACAACTGAGGATATGGCCTTTTCATATTTTTTTATGTAATCACTTCTGTACTATCGATCTCCGTTTTCAAATTTCACTACCACAGCGTAAGATATGTGTTTTTTCATCAAATGTTATTTAATGTTTCTGTACTACCCACTGGGCTTAGGAGTCATTTTTTTACAGATTTCACAAAAGAGCGAAAGAGACACAGTTGCGATATTATGATTATAAATACTTGATATAAAGATTTTGTTAGTGTCTCAGAAGGAATAATAAAGTACCTAAAACAGCCGAATAGTAAAAAAACCACAAAGATAATTTTGATACAACTCTCCTCTTGAAGAAAATCTTTGTTCAATTCTGTAATATGAACATTATATTTTACGTAATGCAAAGCTTAATGCTAATTCTTACTTGGACTAATCATTTTTTTATTGTTACGTGGCATTGTTACGTTGTATTAGTCGGCCTTTAGATATATCGGCACACAACACTTTTATTTCAGCGATTCCTTACAGTTTCTATAATGAAAAATATATCGCACAGTAAGAATAAAGAGCCTAATGCGAAATTCGCTTTTTGTGGAACTAACAAAATTATGCCCGCATTTTGGGGTGCTTTTCTAAATCTCGCGGTTACTAAACTGACGTAACAATTATATTTCTCTTTTAATATTTTTTAGTATGAAATCTCTACCTTTTAATTCGCTAAACAGTTGTTTTTGATTTTTGGGAAATTAAGCTAAATATGCCGATATTTTGAGTTCGGTCTCTTTCGTTCTCATGGTGCGATATGTGGTAATAGTGCCGCCATATAGAACAAGGGCGTAAGTAATCTACTACTATATTTTATTATTCTAGTAACCCCATCCCACGGCAGGGACCGGCGTTTTATGCTCGTAACATTGACTTGCCACGTGTTGAAGCGTCGGCCCAATTTGGACCCAACCAAGGTTGACATGGCCATGACCAATGTAGGTTAAGTAAAGTTTCCAGTTATTCCTCGGTAATTTTGTTACTTTAAGAATCTTAAATGGTAGCTACGAGTGCTTTTATTTGACACGCAAAACCTAAAATGACGTTTTTCTGTGATTAATTTGAAATAAACCTATGATCTATAGAAAGTTTCTTACAGTCCACTTAACTTCAGATGGACTGCATCCTCATGTGTAACTTGAATCTTGCAAAAAAATGCAATGCATATATAATAAGTGGTCACTGTTGCCACTAAGATGGTCTAAGATGAAATGCTTTGTTTAAATGTTCTTCCCCAACCTTATTAATATTTGAATGATGAGCCCTATAGCTATTAATAATTACAATTAATAGACTATACTAATCACTTAGGCAAATTAATTTAATTAAATTAAATTTTTAAATTATAATTCTGAACTACACATTTATTATTACCGCTCCAGATTAACTTACATTCTTAAATTAAGAAATTAACTGCAACTCTTCTGATACTGCTCAGCTGAACAGGGTCTTTCCCAAATCGGATAACGGTAGAGCAGACTCACACGCCTCCGTGGATCTCTTTCATATGAGGCGAGCATCTTAGTAATCCGGAGTAGCAACGCAACTATGATTGACTTTAGATAGAATCCCTGTTCTATATGAGGTTGCTTACAGATGTCAACGGGCGACAGTGACCACGCACCGTCAGGTGGACTGCAGGTCGTTTGTATTTAATGTCACAAAAATCATTGTCACTTTAATGTCTATTCCAATAAATGCGTCTGACTGCTATATTCAGATTCTATAAATCCGTGACGAATAAAATAATCGCATAAAATCGGCGTATCTATAACCCCACCCTGAATCAAGCCCGTCTATTCAGCAACACCTGAATCCACCATGACATTCACTTTCTTGCTCAGAAATTGGGTTAACACGCGCTCAACGGGCCGTAAACTGTCCTAATTTATTATACAAGATAGTTTATGCGGCATAGTATGCGCTTGTTTCTCGTCGCAGTTACAGTAATGTTGTGAATAGACAATAATCGTGCACCGTGCAATAATAACGTAGTTCAGAGGCGCAGTCAATTAATTGTGTTACAGTTGTTCTATTCATACTACAAATAACATATTAAAATGTATCAATTCCACGATAATATTATTCTAAAATCATACATCTAATTATATAAAAGCAAAAGATTTGAAATGAGTTACGTACTCACTTTCAACTAATCATCGCAATGACTAACCTAATTAAAACAGAACCTTGATTTTTTAACAAAAGTTTCATCGGAAAATATAAATATCTTTTCAACGAATGGTGTTCATGAACTCACAATTTAAAAAAAAGAGCTCTATGTATGGTTTCAAAGTTTTATATTTTATATTCTTCACTCTTTTTCATAAAATATTTTAAAAATATAAACGTGACAATATACTACAGGTAATAGAATGTACGGAACCTTTCATACGCTAGTTCGGCCCGAGTCCGAGCCGATTTTATTCCGTATTTTATTTTACTATACCTACTATTTCTTTATTTATACGTATAAACCAAAAATAATAACAGAAAAAATCCACAATATTTTACGTATACCAATACCATTTCATATTTTATTTATTACAAATATTCTCATACTATACAACATTTACCTAGTTAGAGTGTAAAATAAGAACTCTATATATCACGCGTAACTGAACAAAGGTTAGAGCCGTCATTGAATACACCTTTTGATCGCGGCAACAAAGGAGCTAATCAAAATGATTGAAAGCTTTTAAAACACAAAGATGAAATCATGAATTGTAGACTGTTGAACATTTACAGTACAGGTCTTTTGTTTCAAAATATATGAAAGTATAATAAAAGAACAAAATATAGTAGGAACAAGCAGTTATGAAAATTCTAAGTATTTCAACAAGTCATGATTGTGACTAAATTAAAATAAAATAAGAATCCTGTCTAAAGGCTCATCTGCTGCCTGTCCTTCTATTGCTGAAGTATCATTATTATCATATGGGTTTAAAAAAGAAAACAGAAGCGCTATAGTACGTAAAAACAGGTAATGAGTATAGTATAGTTTCAAAATAGTAATAAAATCAACAAATCGACTAACAGAACTTAATCTATTCCGCCTTAAACTTATGGGAATATGCTGGACGCAGTATAAATAGGTACTCGTAGAAGAAAAATAATAAGCTCGTACTTATAGATCAATATCATGACTTTGCAATTTGACAAACAGCAATAACGAACTTCTTCTTGATCTTAGTACTTGTCCATTATCAAAATGCGTCCCACTGACTGCCGCTAACACTACTAAGAAGTTTGTCGCATGGACCGTGCGCCAGGTATCAAACGTTCAATACGTGCTTGGCATCAGCAAAAGTTTCAATAACGCTGCAGAAAGACAAATGCACGACATTAGTGACTAAGATACTGAACATTATCCAGACTAGACCCCTAACCATTATATATTAAAAAGTATTTAAATGAGTGTACGTTTAAAAAGAAATTTACAAGATATAAAAGAAACATAGTACCAAAATCTTGAGTCTACAATTGGTGAACATAGTGAGAAAACATTACTCACTATTTAAAATAATAATTATTGCTTATTGAATAATATCTCACGCGTTCAGTATTAAGGTTATACAACCGGGCGCGCACGATGCTCACCGCTCGAAGCTCAATACACGTATGTACACACACATTCGTATATATTAGAAGAAGACAAAAGTGGCGTAAAAAGTGCATCACGCTTTTCCCTTATTTGAATTTGTAGTACAAATGAACTAGCAAGCTGCGATTTTTTTTATAATATGGAAGTAGCAAACGAGCATGCAGTCCAACTGATGGTAAGCGGCCATTGTCGCATATGGACATCAGTAATCACCGCCAAATCCTGGAGGACTACGAAAAACCCCTCGGATAAGTTTGTCTCCCTTACCACATCATTCAGACCAGAACATATTAGCACATAACACTGTTGTTATTCGGCAGAAATAGGCGTGGCGGTAGTGCTTCTGGAGTCGAACCGCAAAGAGTTCTACTATATTTAAACTCACCGCGTTAAGTAATTCAATCCAATTACGTCTGCATTTAAGCAACTTTATAATCAATACATAAAGCTTTATTACATTTCATCTAAATGACAATTATAACATAACATTTTACCTAAATTGGAAATGTATTCCGCGCGAACAAATTTATAAATCATCATGTTATTTCAATTTAATATTAAACGTTACTAAAACCGGCCAGAGTGGCTAGCTAAATAGAAATTGCCAGATGATTTGCTATCGCTGTTTGTCCAATTTACGGCGGAGAGACAATAAATAAACATGAAATCAAAAGCAATGTATTTCGAATAAATCCAACGACCATCGCTGTCCAATTAGTTCTGCCATTCAACAGTATTGATGCATTGTTTATATCTTTATTACTCTGTCTATTATTTCACTTGTCTCCACATTAATTACACCTTTTTTGTATCGCGGTGTTATATATTGGTCTGAAAAACGTTCAAATTTTAAAGAACTTATGTAAGCTATTAAGATCCGATTTCAACGTAAAATTAAATTATAAACTACATTAAAATATTGATCGTAGATTGTGATGTTATTTCGTACAAGATATTGTTAGTGCCTTCAGTTAAAATTTAAATGGCTTCTGAAAATACGGCTGCTACGGACGTGCATCACGCTTAACATAAAACGGTCGCTCTTAACATTTATTAACATTATGTTACATATTTTCCGTAATAAAAATATTAGTCGGTAGACAAATTATTTAATGATATATTACATTATCTGTTTCATGTGTCTAAATAGTGTAGTTTATTATTTAGACATGCCCAGTGTTTGTTAAAAAATACGTATATACAACACCTCCGTTCAGTTGTCCGTGGACTCTTTCTTCGTGCCAAAATGTCGACGTAGCAACACATCATTAACTACGGAATGATAAAAGGCTGGACGCGTCACGAGACAGACAGACGCTTATCGATATAGATATACGTGAGAAATCGTGACAGACTTGGCGTCACTCCTTTCCCGTGTCAGTTTTTATAAGAATTAAATGTATTATTAGTTTATAAAGTTACAAGTTGATTCCCGCGGCGTCGCCGGGTTTAATCACGTTTACCACGGTAATGAGTATTCTAAGTGTTTGTCCAGGTCATAAAGTATTTGTGTGCAAAATTGTAATAATAAGACAAGGCAACTCACATATAATTGAAAACTAAAACATTTTACATAAAACAATTAACATCATTTTAATATTATTATTCAAAGCGTTCAATATTGAGATTGTATAACCGGACGCGCACGATGCTTGTGTACTTGCGTGACTAATTCTATCATTAAATTTCTACCGCGAGCCCTTAAATGAACTTTGTCCCAAAACTATTCATATCATTTTAATCTAATACACTTCAATGTTTCACCAAACAATAATGAAACACAAGACATACATTACATATTAGGGGGGATTGAACAAACAAACTTAACATAAACTATTCATCAAATAACCGTATACATATATTGTCACAAGTAACGAGATTCGAAACACGGAACAGAAACACCTACAATGACATTCAATACGCCAGTCCAGTCCGTCTGTTCGCGTGTCCGCCTTGTCGTTAGTGACATCTGTCGGCGCGCCGCCTCATTAGCATTGTCGGCCGGCACCCATTCCGAGATGCTATAAGATTTACACACGGTCCTACTGGACATATCTTATTCGACGTTTCGACGTTGAGAACACAATGTTAAGTGTAATAAGACGTGCGGTGTAGGCAGAATAAAATCACAATTAATTGTCACTAAACAATTCTTATGCAGATAGGAAAGAATTAGGGGAAATAATGTTCGACTGTAATACCATAGAGTGTTAAATTTAACAACGTTTATCTGCTTCGTATAGAAAAGTATAACATTAGATATTGCATACAAATTGATTGATTTTTCATATTTAGCGCACCGATTGCCGAACAAGCCTGTCACATATTATTCAAGACAATTAACTTAATACGTCAAGAACATGGCTTAAAAATGTCAGGTTGTCATTTAAGCGACACTAAACATTTTATTACACCGCAATGTTATCTAAAAGGTTATCATATAGCTTTGTAAGGTAAAGGTCATCTCAAATCTGTAGCCTAATAAGTCACGGCAACAAAACGATTAATCCAAACTTGAACCGATAATAATTTCTTGTCGATAACGAGATCAAAGCTTTCTAAAGTTATTTAAGCCAACAAAATAGAAACAGAAATGAAATTTGGGACATGAAAAGGGGAATAGCGAAAAGTTTAGTCGAAGAACAAGCCCGTATTGCGCCCTAGGCTTAGGTCATTACCTCTCTGCGGTAGAGCGCGGCTTTTATAGAGCGGCGCACATGAGCAAAAAAGGGTGAAAACACGAATATGCAATGTATGCATACCAGTCATTGCGTCCATACCACAGTGCCATATGTTTTGCCGACTCGAAATAATTAAGTACCATGGCTTATGCAATACTTTCTGTACCAATATTAATTTCAATATAACATGTTCACAACTGAATACCAGTTTTACACGTCATTTTTTGTTTCATATTACAAAAGTAGCAAACAAGCATGTAGTCCAATTGATGGTAAGGTGCCACTACCTCCAACGGACACCTGTGTTAAACCCAGATAAGAACTGAAACCTACCTGAGGTCAGCTACAGATGCGTTGCTACCCTTTAAGAACTGACCTGGATAAGTGTGTCTCCATTACCACTCTTCAAATAACACAAAAGATCTTAATACTAGTGTTAGACATTGGCAGAGAGAAATAGATGTGGCAGTGGTGCTGGCAACAATTCTACCACTTTTAAAGAACGTTGATATTTAGAACATATTACGTGCACAATTTATTGTGATTATTATCAGGGGACGATAAATCTACTTGGCATTTTTAGTTTCTATGTTATTAAATTCACTATCCATTCATTATATCAGCGCTATGAAATTATTTTAAGATTGCTTCAAAATCAAACTAGGTAAAAAACCAAACACCAACCAACCACCACTTCACAATATAAGCTTTATAAAATAGCTTGGACGTTGACATCAACTGTAATTAAAACTGTAAATGATGTAAACGGCCACTTCAAAACAATGTCAATCCTTCTGAATTCAGCAAATACCTACTTATAAAATAATCTTCCTGAGTTTATTTCTCATTGTCATAACATTGTTTACCGTAATAGAAGAAGAAATAAAAGGAAGAGAACCAGTTTTTACATGTAAGCAGGTATGGAAGAAATTTGTACCATGTTCTTTTATTTTTTATTAAAATAATTAGAGAGAAATATAATATCGTTAATGAAGCGGTCTGAACGATGAAACGTAAAGGAAGTATAATTATTTAGTCCTCAGGGGTAGTAATGCGTAAAAACCCACTTCAAACACGACTTAACTTGTATGGGGTTGATTAAAGAGGTCCTACTTGTACAACGTCTATTTTGTAAATAATGTATGGACAATAAATATTACAAGCTATCACATGACAGAGTCCATATGAAACACAATC
Organism: Cecropterus lyciades; assembly: GCA_002930495.1. NCBI lineage: Eukaryota > Metazoa > Arthropoda > Insecta > Lepidoptera > Hesperiidae > Cecropterus > Cecropterus lyciades. Next base: position 51,191 of record MOOZ01001635.1, on the reverse strand, counting down.
GACGCCAATACAATTAGGTAACATAACAAAACCACGTCACAACCAATGGACGGATCAAAGTTTATTACCGTTAATCATAAATCAACAATCCGTCTATATAGACAGTCTTTGATTGGACTGAGATCTATTATCCGACAGAGCAGACTAATTAATGTGCTCAAACAAGAGGCCTAGACATTCTACCGGAGATCCTTTCAATACACATCTAGTGGTTTCTAGGACTGTGGGAATAACGCTGACAATTGCTCAAATTCCGACTGTTTGGATGCATAATAAAGGAGTATTGAAGTTCACTGCAATTCCCCTTGCGTAACCAATAGCTGATTGATCGAAACACGCCAAAGTCGACAAGTCCTTGCCAGTCGTTTAGACAAACATTGTTTATTCTACTGAATAATGTTCTTCAAGTACACATTCATACACTGCATGCTGTACAATAAATTGTATATATTTGCAAAATTTACGCCTTTACTTTTAAACTTATTTCTTATCTTTACTGTAACTGTAAATTCATTTTACATGTCTATGTTTCTCTACAAACAATTTTATATTAAAGACAATTATCGGTCGCCATACCAGTCCGATAAGCAAAGGGTTTGGGTTTGATTTCCACCTAGGCGGTATCCAATACGCATCAGGGTATAATGCACTCGTCTTTGTGAATATCTGTGACACGTAAGACAGGGTATCCTAATTTGAGCACATAAGTAAAGAGTGGTCTTAAAAATAAAAAAAACCTAAGCCCCTGCTAAAAAAATCATAGAGATACGATACATAGAGATCAGAAAATAAAAACATTAGAATAATATGCTTTAAAAGCTTTCGACCACGTACGACTTTCAAAGTTAATATTTCAAAGATAATATGAATAGTATACAATGAAAATTTATTATTTCAAATTTAACAGAGCAGGTGAGACAATACTTATCAAATACCGCAATTAATGTAATGGCCTAATAGCATTATGAGTAATCCCGAAATTTCAGACGATTAAACTTTGTTAACGAGAACACATTAACTATTGTTCTGTCACAATTGTAAGCCGCAATAAATATTACCTTTTCGTGTAAGCGTTGTGAAAGAGGGGACTGATTCCAGTTTTACGGTACCTGAAACAATAATAAATATTTTAAACTCCGATTCCTTTTAAAGGTGATAAAAGTCTTTGTGATTTGACCAACCATATCTACCAAATCGTATGTTTTTCTTTTAACGAATGTTAGTTTCAGGGAATTTTGTAATACCTTATGTATTACAAAATAATACTTTTACGAGGCATTCCATCGTAGTCTTCAGGGGTAGCAACGCATCTGTGGCTAACCTTAGGTGAGACTTTGATCTTACCTAGGTTTCATTACAGATGTCCATGGGGGGCAGTAGCGCTTACCTTCAGGTAGGATGCATGCTTGTTTCCTACTTTCATACTATAAAAAAAAAAAAAACAAGAAAAATAACTCCTATTACTTGTGAATTACACGTTAGGACCACTGACACGTTAGTTTGGGTCCCAGAAAACATGCTACCTTTAGTATCGGCATACGATTATGCTTTTGGGAAGCTAAATGCAACGATCAAACGCTACACGCTATACACGTTTAAACGCCGGTCGTAGCGTACTTCAAGACGCTTCATACTGTGCTCTTAGTACTAGTTTATTACGTTTCCTCAAAACAATCATTGTTCACGTTTTCGCCTATCATTGCAAAATATAGGGTGGCGCAAAAGTAGTTCCGGCATTAAATTAACGGATTCCTGGTGGATATTGTCTCAAGGGCATCAAGGATCTGAGGCTTGTTGACGTAGACTCGTTATTTCAAGAAACTACAAAAATAAGGCAGGAACAATTAAATTTTATGATCTTGCCGGCCAGCGCAAATCTCAAATTATTAATTCAAAGCAATCAAAACGAGTGATTAGGCGACCCGGAATTGCTTGCTTGTAAAGTAGAGCGATTCATGCCTTATTGATGTGAATTTTGTATCTGTTTACTTCACAAATATCAAAGCAGAACTGAAACTTACCGCCGTTTGCAAAAATTATACCATCTTATTAGAGGGTGACTACTATTATCGTGGTATGGTCGAAAAGAACAACGTAAACGTGTTGTTTGTTTTATTTGTCAATTGTTTTGAGGAATGAGTAATAAACTTGTACTAAGGGCACAACATCTGAACATTGAAATAGAAAAGAAACTTATCTAACAAGAACAACGAGGAATCTGACATAGATTTCGGATGAGACTACCATCCTAGACTTTGTAATAAATGACCCTATGTTTTACTGCTCACTTAGTACTAGGCGTTCCGTAATTTTCTATAAATATCATGCAAATAAAAATTACAAATTAAAATTCCCAACACTAAAGTGAGCTTTCCCAGCTTAAAATCCAACACTCTCCGACAATATTTCGCAATTTTCAATTCAAATTTTCTACAACATCGCTTTTGCGAGCCTGCTTTCCATTTTTTCCCGGTCCGACGTCTAATATAAATTTTGCAATTCGGACGACGAAAGTAATTCTCTGTAATCAAAATTGTAAATTAGAAAACACTTCGAGCACCAATTTATGAGAATTTGATTTGATTTTCTATTTTAATACAATAATGTATTTACAAATACACGTTATAGAAAAACTAAATTAATGTAGAATTCGTTCTTGGTACAAATAAGCGGTAAAGAGGAATGAAGTATATAAAGATATAATTTAAAATAATAAAACTCATTTCTGTCTGCTAATCAGTCGATTCGGTCAAATCGGTCGGATCTTTCAAACGACAAAACTGTTTTTTAAATATCGCGAAAATGTTATGATGTAATTGACGGCTTTTTACTCATCAGACTTCTTCCTCATAGGGGATCGAACTCGGAAACCTTTGCGCGTCTGATCACTCCTCAACACTTCGTCGATATATCAAATTATTTCTAATTATTGCCATATTAAATCTGTATTACTAATGAAATGCGATTATAAAATAAATTACTATTATCTCCGTAAAACCCAAAGATCATAATTGTATTATAATAACAAAACACGTCCCTATTACCATGAGATAAACATCAGAGATTACCATTCTTCACATCACAAACCTATAGAAAAAATACAGAAACTAGTTTAGTAGAAAGATAATAGCCTGATCGGACTGAATCAATTATACGAATATCGAGTGATTCGGAATTGGAGGCAACCTGCCAAATCTTAATTAATCGGGAGGAACACTCAATAGGATTGCTTAGCTGTCTCTAGATAATAAATCGATACAATGAACGAGATTCCCCGATAGTAAAATAAACGCTGCTATTATCAACATTGTTTGTCTCAAGTTTTGTATATAAACTAAACCATTGTTAAGGATATTTTATTGTATTTGATATAATACAAAAATTCAAACCCTTTTGTAATGTCAAGTAATCCTATCTTAGAAGGTGTCTGGATATGCAAAATTAATCCATTGTCCAAATTCGATGGTTTTGGATACGGTAGTTTAGACGGAAGGATAGTATGCTTTAATATATCGATATACATATATTGATGAACATGTGCCATATGTGCTGTATGGTGTCGCCCTTAAATAGAACCAATCCCTTTCTTCCAGTGGATGTTCCAGGCTACTAACGGACAGAATTCAAAGGATGGGTAGCAGCAACTTACGGTGTAACAACAACACCCACTGCGGTGTGTGTGTGTGTGTGTTGGTGACACATGCCAATCGCGGTTACTATTTTCAAAACAATCTGTTAGAGGAGACCGACCTATTTCCATTAGTGGACCGCAAAAGGCTGATAGATGGATAAATATATGCTGAGTAATCTTCATAACACTCTCCTAATTAACCTAACCTAATTAAAAACTAAATAAAAAAATATTTTCCGTTCAAATTTTCTAACAAAGCGTAGTTTAGTATGGATAGATAAATAAATGTATAAGATTAAGTGTATAAACTAGAATAAAGCGAGGTGCCTGTTCAAGTTTTGTATCGAAATTCTTAAGCTTACTTAAACGTGAAATTAACATCACAATTAACTAAAGTTACACGAGAAAGAGGACTTGGGTTAATTAACCTCTCGTAAAAAGGCGTGAAGCAACCTAACTTTTGATTTTATCTATGAAACAATCTCTATAAAAGCAAACTACTTCAGTCCGAGAATAGTTGTTTGAATGTTTATCAAGTAAAGAATCTTTAATTGAGTGTCACAGAGGTGATGAACAAAAGTTGTTTCTTCTCAATGATAAAAAATTGTACAAATTTAATAGTTGATGAAGTAGTCCCTTTGTGGTTCGACTCAGGAGGCCACTCCCACACCTATTTCAGCCTAATAACGGTAGTGCTTATACCGTGTTCGTGTTTGAAGAGTAGTAAGAAAAACATATTTCTCAAAGGCGTTCAAACTTGGTACTCAGGGGCAGCAACACATCTATGGCCGACCTTAGATAGGACTCTGATCCTATCTGGGATTGATTGTCCATGGACGGCACTGAACGACCGTGTTGGACTGCATTTTCGTTAGCTACTTCAATTTTATGGAAATAACATAAGAGCTTGACCTTCTATAAACGTTCTGCACGTGGTCAATCACTGTTGCATTGTTGCCGGTAAGGACTAGCTAAAATGAACGAAGAAAACGGACTTTTCAAGTCTGGTGCTCCCTACAAACAAAACTATACTTCTCTCAGGGACTCTATGCGAATATCGACTGATCAGATGTTTGACCATCCAAGACCAACACATTTTAACCACTTGATAAAATTGGACCAACCGTTTGAAAAAACACTGAAGCGCACTAGCGGTCACCCATCTTCCAAACGCATAACGTACCCAAACCTTGACTTTGTACATTGGTACTAATTCTCCTAAATCTACTACTAAAGGAACGAAATCTAAAGTCACATTTAAAACAAAACAAAGTTCTTGGAAAATACTAATACAAAGACAATACTCTTTACCTGAGTGTGACTAAGGGTGCGATTAAGGTGTAGAAACAAACCTCTCTAATACTCTTATGGCATTGTTACTGCAGTATTCACAGGATAATGGTTTAAGAAGCGCAAAACTGTTGAGCAGGCATGTAATGGGTATGAAATTTCGGATCTGGTCACGGATACGGATATAGGTATAATATTATACCGGTTTAGAATATAGTTACGGATATGTATTTTTTTGTTATTGTCAGACAATTTCGGTTACGAATATTAGATTTTTAAAGAATTTGAAATGTAAAATATATGTGGGCAAAAATTTAGTTATTTCTGTTATTTGCTATTACAATCAGTCATACGTCAGTTATTATATATTTATTATCAGTTATTATATTCATGGTTGCTATAGCTAGCTAATCAATTTTGAGTGTTACTAAACCATGTCTCATTTAGGTTCCGCCCCTATTCAAAATTAACCGAAAATTTTATGATGGATACGGTTAAAGATATTTTTTTATTTCGGATACCCGATAGTTTCGGTTACAGTTCTTGAGCTCCATAACATCCCTGCTGTCGAGTGCCTCATTAAGCAGGTAGTTCAGCTAATAGGCAATGGCACTTGATGCAAATGACTGGCACTGAATGTCCTTTTCAAAGATGCGAATCTTTTCGCAACCATTACGGAGACGGCGCGCTTTTATTCGCGTCTTAACGTGAATGCAATTTGAAATAATTTGAAAGGGTTTTCTTGAATAGTTTACATTTAATACTACACTATTTTACGTTAGAAATGAAATACTTGTAGATGTGAATATATTGCGATAGTTAAGACAGTACACGGCTTCTTATAAAGAACATTTAATTTTGTTTATCAAAAGTCCAAAAACGTTTAATTTTCATTCGATAACTTAAACAATTTAAACAAAGTAAAAGAAAGTAGTTTAAATCTTAAATTCTCGTCACAAATAGCTTATAACTTATTAACTTACAACATTTTACCGTTAATGGTTAAATTGAATTTAGACTTATTGTATAGTAGCAGCAAAGCATGCTGCTGCCCACTGTAAGGCTATCCCTTCTGGACTAAGTTGAAACACCTTGGATAATGGTCCCTTACCACAGCACACATTTTCATTTCAATAAAGTCTGAGCGAAAGTACAAACTGTATACTGTCCAGTGTATATTCGGTACGGAAAAAAAATCATAAATATTTTACTAGCAACATGCTATGCTGTTTTTATTTGAAAGTTTTTTTTTCCTAACACATGTTTCTTTTATTTGAAGTACGTTCAAAATTCTGATACGCTTTATTCTGTACGTGATCGCAATTTTATCTGAAATCTGATCTGGGATCGACTTTCAAGCCACCGGTCAACATTTGGGTATCAAAGTTTATTGCCTGCAACTGGCAACCATATGCAATTTAAAACAATTGATGTTGGCTTCGTTTGCATTGCGGAGGGTATTCGCGACGGAGTAAAATACCAAAGGAAATAGTACATCTGTTATTAAACTCAAATAAAATATTTTAGAAATACACGTACAAAATATGAAACACACCTTATCATCCGGCTCACAATACCATGTCAGATGTTTCAAGACCCATAAAGCCTCCAAAGAACAACGTCGAAATATGGTAACTATTAGCAAACAAAAACGTTACGAGAGGTGCCGTGGTCTTCAAAAGGCTGATAGATGGACTAACTGTTGAATTGATCAATATCAAAATACCGTAAGATGGAATATGTCTATCCGTCGATAAAAGATTTTTTGTTTGCTTGATTGACTAAATAGATAGTACAAGCTGACTGAATAGATACTAACTACGTCGAGAAAAACCTTGAACTCTCATACCACTCATTTTACACGTCTTATAACACGATGATCTTTAAATCATTCAATTGTACGCAGAGTAAGCTTGAAATCGGCTTACGTAACAGGACAATGGCACTGGTGCCCGAAGGCGAATTCGCAATAGAAAATCTCAACGCCGTTCCGGAGTACCATTCTCCGCTCATCAATGTAGATCCGACATTTTCGGTTGGATTCTTATCGCTAACGAGCTATAATGTCAGTTCCGACGTGGCAGGAAGACGGCCATTTCACTGTCACGGATAAATTGATTTAATCTAATCACGGTATAAATTGCCTCTCGACTGACGTAGTCATATCTTGGTGGCAGATCGGAACGTTTCCTTCGCGTCTGAAGACTTGCTAATAAACTTGTCGAAGTTAATTTTCTTGATACCTGAATTAATTAGCGACTCACGCCTTTGAAGCTCGATTTCGATGGATTTTTAGACTTTCCGCGTCATTAACCTTCTAGATACTAGTTTTAACCTGTCAGATCTAGATTTCTTAATAAACTTAAAGTAGCGAAAGAAAATGTTGTCCGTGTAAAAATCACATCTTATCAACTCTAAATATCAAATAGTCTCTGAGGACTAAGTTTGAACATCTCATCGGTTTTCAGCCTTCACACAAAGAAACAGTGGCGCTCAACACTATAAAAGATGAGGCTTCCGTAGACCGATAACGAAGTGTTCCACTAATCTGTTGTTTGACATACTACTAAGATGGATTCTTATTCTTCCTGTATGAGATTTCTTATAACGGTACATTTCAATAGAGAGTTGTCTTATAATTTATAAACATTATTTCGAATGAATCAATCATCGAATTGTCATTATTATCATTCAATTTCCTGACCGGAAATAAATTCAAAGATACTTAGACTAGTGTCCAGCTTTGTGTTAGGAATCACTACTCTAATAATATATTTAGAGGTGATAGTACTCTATGTGCGTATCACCACTCCTAGTTCTGCCTAATAACAGCAATGTGTTATTTTCTGAATTGT
>MOOZ01001634.1:216889-230681 GCA_002930495.1 Cecropterus lyciades | reverse complement strand
GAAAAAGGGCGTAAAGTAGGGGATGAAAGTTTGTATGAATGTTCGTCATTGTTAAAGATAAAACCAACCCGAATGTTATGGAACTTGGAGTAAATCATTTGTATCTAAAATAATATGATATGATGAAAAGTGTGACCTTCTACTCTTGGAGCCTGATGATAAAGGGGTACTTTAATCCTAAACCATGTAAGCTGGTTATTTGGTGCATACGGATATGAAATAAGATTGGTAAGTAGAGATATAAGATTAAATTTTGACCTTCAACCCCTCAGCCCTGATGATGCAGGGTTCTGCAAGCCTAAGACATAGGAGTTAGCTATTTGGTGCTTACGGATATATAATAAGATTATTACACAGAGACACAACGAAAAAATTGACTTTCAACTTCTCAATCCTGGTGATGCAGGGTACTGCAGGCCTAAACTGTAAATGTTTACCATTTGGTGCTTATGGATATATAATAAGATTGCCAAGCAGAAGCATGAGACGTCAAATTGGACCTTCAACTCTTCAACCATGATGACACTAAGAATGTTCAAACTGTAAGAATTATTCATTTGGAGTTTACGTGGGTTTAATAAGATTAAGGAGATATAAAACATAAACTTAAAACAAGCATATAATAAAAATTTGACCTTCGATTCTTCCATCCTGATGATGCAGGTATAAATGCATACAACATGAAATAGCCATTCTGCGCTTACGGATATGTAACAAGATTACGAAGCAAAAATATAACATGAAATTTTTGACCTTCAATTCCTCTACCTTGATGATGTAGGGGTACTTCAAGCCTAAACCTAAAGAGAATTTGATGCTTATGTTTGTTAAATTTTTATTTTATTTTTCATAATGCAAGGGCTCGACATTTACTGCAAAGTGGTAGCTTAGGGTGTCATTAATATTGTGTCTTATCCAGAAACTGAATATACATGAGGAGTAAGTTAAAAAAATCTGTATTTCAGGTAGGTAATCCAAGCATTACGTAAGTACCAAAGGGAGTGGGAGGGCAGGTAGTGCCTTCGTTTATTTTAAACATCTCATCTGTGCCTTATAAAGAAATAAATATCCGCTCAGGCTTTAAGAATGTAACTAAAAATATTTGCTCATTTCGTATAGAAATTTACAACGTTACTACCAGTTTTCTTAAAATAAATGTTGTTTAGTTAAAATTGTTGACGATATAAATTTCTGTTATATTTATTTCATGTTTTTTAATGCGGGTGAAACCGCGGGCGCACCTAGTATCAAATATGTTGTTTATTATTAAGTAACCTGAATTTTGAGGTTTTTAATCATCAATAAAATAGTGATAAGGTATAAAATATAATATTATTTATATATGTATATATATATTATAATATAATAAAATTGAATTACTTATGAACCAACTCACATAATGGTCAAATTCTATATGTAATTGTACATATGTGTATATATATGTTGCATCCGGTTATTTGAATTTGAAGCGGAGGGCGCGTTAAGCGCTGCTAACTTCACATCGTCGCGTCTTGGCAGAGTCGTGAAATCAGCCGCCGGTGGCGGGGCACATCTTTTTTCACGTCACTCAAAGGACAACACGAAAAATTGTCTCTCCGTTTCATTATTTCTATAAATATAAGATTTAGTTAATTTTTCTGTTACAAGACTGATTATTAAATATGAATATTAATTGAATCATCTCCAGATATAGTTATTCTGCACGAGACTCATAGTCGCCCGGACCATATCTGATGATAATGTGGTTAAGAATAAACAAATGCCGATATATATAAATTAATTATTTATCTTATCTTATCTCAACTAGTTGGAAATGGTTAAGTAACACATGAAAAATAAAAACAACATAAGATACAAGTATCACAATACTTGAAAACGCGTACAATAACGCGTTGCTACGTAGGTAATATAATTATGGTCGTTAATAAGTTCACCCCTGTGTTATTTGCATCTCAAAATATTAACAGTTAGTTAAGTGATATAAACTGACGCTTCGTTTAGCAATACGTAAGAAAGCCTTAGGTAAATCTTGGTGAAACGAGGGTATTATTTTATCTATCTACTTAAAGGAAGAAGGTATATTTTTTATTGCTGTACCAAATGGTAAGGTAGACGGGCAACCTGATGGAAAGTAGTCACAGTCGCCCATGTATGTACATTTGTAACACCAGCGGAGTCGCCAATGCATCTACGGCTTGGAAGGAGAGGTCTTTGACCATCTTTTATGAAGTGCCTTTGGAATTTTTTCTCCTTTGCTCCTATTGACTGAGCGACTTACTTTATATTAGCGCAATTTTGGAAAGAGGCGTGGACCCTTAAAGGGCAAAATAGGGATATTTGACTGAAAAAAGGTTGGTAATTATTATAATTGAATTCAGAAAGCTTCTGTTCTACATAAAGCTGATTGCAGATACATGGGCGACAGTGACCACTGACCATCGGGTGGACTGTGTCAGATGATTTGTCACTTTTACTACTTATTTTTTATAAAAAATAATACTGGTCTGTCATTTAGCTTATTGCTACAATAGCTACACGAACGTCATCTATGTAGCTAAACAGTAAGTTAGCGTAACTTCACCAGCTCCATCTACTTAAGTTTTGCCTCTCTCCCTACTCGTTAAGCTTTTGACAGATGGAGAGTCGGTGCGACACTTGGCGGGAACGGCTCAGTCAGGCTTCGTACGTTAGTAGTATAGCACGTGATTTACGTTTTTTTTTATTACGATCGTCATTTGATATTCAACTATTATTGTACTACTATGTTTTACTCATATTATTACATTCCCCGTACCCTTAGTTGTCAATAGAACTGGTATCACAACCAGTACTATTGATAAATCCTAATTTTATCCAATTAAAACGTTTCGATCCATGATTAATTTAAAAAACAAAAAAAAAAAAAACAAAATAAAAAAAATGTAAATTGTTGAAAAACTCACACCATTTATATGGCCCATGTGGGGATCGAACCCGCGACCTTCGCGTTATTAGCACGATGCTCTAACCGACTGAGCTAATGGGCCGGTGGAAGAATCAAGGAATACCGACAATAGGTCGCGATTTTGGCAGTACCGAGCATGCGCTCGCTGAGGAAGGTTGTGATAAGAGTAAACTTTCAACGTCTACAGAATTACGAAAACTTTGTGTAATTTTCATAGTTACAAAAGTATTGATATTTTAACATACAGTTATGTCACACTTTAACTGTCTCTTCTAGGTAAATTTGGTGGTTTCCGAATAAGTTAAAGATCATTCAAAATCAGTGTCTTCGGTACTAAGTAGACTTATATTTTTATCTTTGGTTACTTATACTACGTGTTCTTTTATCGCTATTGTGATCTTGCTAGTTGCTTTGTTTTAGAAAAATAGTAAAACGTCTCAGTGCATAAATATTTGTAATAAATAATTCAGCGTTATCAAAAATATCTTATTTCAACTTTCTGTTTACAGGTTCTGCGATATGTTTCTCATGTATAATGTAAAGACATCTATAATATATGAAGCAAAAATTTTGTACTCCCTTTTTACAAAAAATCCGCGGACGGAGGAGAATCAAATTGGAACAGTCATAGTTTTTATAGAGAAGAAATGCAAAATATTACTTTTTAAATACTAAAAAATACATTTAATCAATAAAAAACATTATACACACTATATATATTCTTTTGTTTATGGTTAAAATCTGTCAGTGCTTCCAGATATATTCCTGTTTACTATAATGATAAAAATACAGCGTAGGAATCTAATGTATTTTGTTTAAACGTTATTTAAATAAATACTTTGTGTAAAATAAATGGCAAACAAAGAAAAGTAAAATTTTGTTTGCGGAAGAAACATGTATTTACTAATAAACCTCTTTGGCGATATTTTTTTTGTCGTCACATTTGTCAAAGATTAGCTAGTATTCTTTTTTCGTTGACATAAACTTTTCTAATTAAGTCGTAGTAAATAGGCCTTTAATGACAAATTGTACATAATGTATCTTATTACATACGTTAAAAATACTGTAATTTCAAATGTAAAAAATAATACAGTAATTTTTAGGAGACATTGTAATTTTACAATAACGATTTGGAAGCCATGCAGTTCGTAGTCTTTAATATTATTTGTCTATAGTCTTACAGAATGTCAAACTATAGTTATAAATAGATATTTGTAGTTTATATTGTAACGAAAATAATTAAATAATTTACTACCAAATCTATATATTAATACTTGAAGCTGAACTTCCGATCCCTTTTACGAATACTGCGCGCAGAAAGCGTATGAGAGTGTGGAGGAATCTACTGTATTTACCTCTCTAATCACATACTACTAATCTCTACCTTTATCGTAAACTACCTAAAATTCAAAACATTGTGAATAAGCCACCTGTGTACTCGTGGTGTCAAGTAAACCTTTTTACGAGATGATTTTAATGAATTGCAATTAGTTACAACCGTAAATCGTTAACCGTGTAAAAAATTCCGGAAATATTTAACAGCGTTCACAACAGCCAAGGCCTCTTATTTGTAACTAGGATATCGCGATAGGAAAATACGCAACTACTCTACACTAAAGGGTTGTTTACTTTCCCTTAATCCCTACTCCACGCTTTGTTTATTCATGAACTCTACAGTTACCTGAATCATATTAGTCATTAATCCAAAATTACAACAAATCACTGCACAAAAATACCACTGCAAGTACTATCATCGTACCATATCACAACCAAAACTGTAGACATACTCTACTACAACAACAAGTTACAACCAAGTTTATAGAAACCCCGAGTAATGACCACTAACGCCACGGCTCTCCAATTGAATATTATAAATTATCCATCTCGTGGATCGCTCGTGTACTCCACTCCCGCGGTTACACACTTCGGTCTCTCTTAGACCACGAATACGGCCGATAGAGTCATTCACCCGCGTCTCTCCAACCGGTTCAGTTTGAACATCATCATCTTCACCAAGATCATCAATTACATCAATTACGACTGGTATATGACTTTCTGGCATTTTCCCTAACCTATCGTGAGCAAATTTGTACGTACGTTTACAATTCACAATGGTTCACAAGAGTATGTGACAAGTAATAAAATAAGTCTGTGTCAATAACGGTAAAATCATTTGTCGACGGCGGGTAGTTAGCACTTCTAGTTAGGATGGTCTATTCTAAATTAATCGAGGGTAGTTGTAAGTTACAATTGTTTACAACATTGATTTTAGAAATATTTAACTGTGTCGCGGTCACATTTACACTAAATCCCTGCAGTTATATTTTTCACGAAATAATATCACTACGCAAATGGACGTCCGGCAAAACATTCTATTGCATGTTTTGTTTACCTCGAGTAAATTATCATCTATTTACTACTACACACTTTATTTACAAACACTTTATGTACACGTTTTCCACTAAATTTACAAGAAACAGTCTTTAATTAGTGAACACTCAGCGCTTGAATCATAATGGAATGCAAACAACTGACCTTTATGCTTCAAAATAAGACAAAATACTCCCTTCGACGACACACATATGGACGAGCTGCTCGCTGCGAGACACTGCCCCATTATCTCCATTATGTCAGCGGATAGATACGTGTCCTTCTTTCCTGCATTTGCTCGTTCTGCATTCCAACCATCATTCGCCATTGTTCAGTTTTGAGGTTATCGCCACGTGTTCTCATTTGCTCGATTTGATTCCAATTCAGATGTCGGCTCGTCATAACTATTAGGTCCCTCTTCGGGCATCACGTGGTCGTTTACGTGGGTAATCGAGCAAAGAGATACAGAAAATACTCTTTAACCACTTTCATTACGTTAACATTTTTGCACAATATGAACCACAGCGTGCAAACGAAACGAATAACAGTTCTTAGAGTGGAGGTACCGCTCTCCACGACCGCACAATGGAAAACTGAGCGCCGTTCACCCGTACTGGCCCACCTAAACTCTGTTGTTGACGGTGCTGCCATCTGTCAAAACTCGTGCTGCGCTTCGTTTACCGTCCATACTAAAGTCCATCTCCGACACGGCCATCCCGCGCTATACACGTCCTCGTGTATTTATTGCGAAGCAAGAGAAATATAGCACAGTACATACCGCTCGGTCATTCCTAGCACACGCTTTACAATGAACTAGTACTAAATGATACTTTTTAGTACTAAATGATAAGGTTTATTACCCAACTGCTAAAATTAGGGTTATGTTTTGATCGCCTATGAATGTACATATTATGTATCAATTTGCATGTCAATTTGTCGAAACATGTATGCCCTATTATGTAAAATCTTGGTGTAACTACCTTTTAAAGTGAATATTAAAATGATTATGGTTATTTTGACTGTCCAATACTTCTTTGTATACAATTTTTTGATGTAGTGTTATTCTTTGGCAGCAAATTGTGTTGTTTTTCGGCATATCCAACCAACATGTAATAAATCTGACTATGGGTAAAACACTCTTTTTTAAATCAATTGCCCTCCAAATATTTATTTTATTTTTATTTTATTATTTATTTTCAAAATGAATATATAACTAAATATTCTGTGAATATTTCAAGCGTCTACCTGTTGCCGTTATTAATATGAAGCAAAAAAAATCACGTTCGTTGTATGGGAGCATCCTTAAATATTTATTTTATTCTGCTTTTAGTATATGTTGTTATAGCGGCAACTAAAATACATCATCTGTCAAAAAAAAATCAACTGTCTGCCTATCACGGTTTGTGAGATACAGCTGGGTGACAGACAGACGGCCAGACGAGTAGACGGACAACGGAATCTTAGTAATAGGGTCCCGTTTTCACCCTTTTTGAACGGAACCCTAAAAGTATCTAATAGAAATACTATCCAATATATTACGACATGGTCGCGGTTACATACCTATACTATATGTCTACCTATATACCTAGTAGTTTAGGAGTCCATAGCAAACAAACAACGTGGTACGTAATTTGTATAAGATATAAGCTATCCTATCTTTCAAATTGAATCAAACCCCATAATAGAAGATTTTTGTAACCTTCGACTTGCGGAAATCGTCAGATTATATTTGTTTTTGTTGTTCTGGTATTATTACCTTTAAAATTAAAAAAAAATGCATCCACGCTAGTCTAAGTCAAGACATCGATTTTAATCTGCAACTTTGTTTCCCATCCACCTTAACTAAAGGGAAGCTCAAATAGTCAGATTAGCGAAATGGACACATTGTAGGTGGTAATTAGTCTCCCCTATCTTAATCTGATGCGTTCGAGTATTTCGAACGATCTATTATTTTACTAATCTGACGGTTCCCCTGTGCGTACCCCCTTATATTAAGGGCTCTTACTGGCTGGAGGTACTTTTTAATATTTAAGGTATCTTGTCTTATATTACTCCCAAAATCCCCTCTCGGGCTCCCCTATTATTAATTGTCTCGAAAATTAATGCACCGACGTAGACACATTTCTCTATGCAAACTGCTTCTTGTTGAATATAATTGCAGGTTTTTGAGTTTGTTGGAACCTTTATCTGTCACAATACTGCGCACGGTACTTTTTTCATTCTAATTCATCTAACGTGATATTAAGTTTGAATCCGAAAATACCCGTAGATATTTTCGGCATAATAAAAGCAGTAATGATTATAGTCACATATCTTCGACTTTAATCATTATTGCTGTAGTGATAGATGGCAAACAAAACAATATCATTTGTAAAATTAAGGAATTATAAACAATTATGGAAAACGGTCTTGCAGTAGCTGATATATGTATAAGGAAATTAGTCACCCGGTTTCGTTGAAGTTTAAACTAATATAAATAAAAATGTATGTAAATTGATTTTTGACCTATTTCCGACAAAATAAGATACATCGTAAGTAGGGTGGCCAAGGTACAACTTCGCGACAATTTCACTTAACAAGCTTGTTACACCCACTTGCGATTGAACTTAGGATAAGACACATATGCATTATATTATAATAATACAATTATGGGAAGCGTGTAACATTTTGATTAAATTAAAATAATGCAACGCTTAAAAAACGAACTTTTTGAGTTTCAAATAATAAATTACCGTTTCTAACTGTGCTCACACGGTGCCGGCGTATTGCATCTAACTTTACCTAAATGTGGACAAACGATGTTTTAAATATCACAGACAACGGATTTTAAAAGCGCGGGATTTAAAAATAAAATGTGATTGTCCTAAGTACAACTCTTTAGATACTAAGTTAGAGGAGACTATTGGTAGAGGTGTTGTTCGATTTGTCTTAGATGTAAGAGTGGCGTAACCAGTGATGTATAAGATAAGATGATAAGTGAGTATATAGTAATAAAGCTCGAATAATGATCCCAGACTAAAGTTTAAATCGCACCATTAGTTTTATCTATGGTGACATTTAAAATTAATTTCACCATAGAATCTTGTCACATTTTCTTAATAAATGTATAGATAATTATTAATAAAAGTAGAGACTAAAATTAATAATTATCTATAGACGTATAGTATCTACAAAGTACCAAGATAACGAATAAAAAGTACTTTTAGGTACTTTTTTTAAGGATTTTAGATACAAGACGAAAATATGTCTCTTGAAAATATATATCTTAAATAAGTCACATCTCTGGGCGTAATGGCCATTTTTTACCCGACTGCTTCAGAAGGAGGGTAATGTTTTTCGAGCGTATGTGTGTTTGTATGTATGTTCGTGACAGAGGCTATATATTATTTAAAAAATGGCACCTCCAAATAAGGGAAAAAGAGGGGGAAGTGATGATTTTTTTATTATTACGACAATATAGGTACCAAATGAAAGCTCGTAAATGTCCTGCGAGTTCACGAGGGAGCGGGAGCCCGTCAGATGGTCGAGCGTGCAGGCGTGAAACCTGTCATATGGGATTAAATCGTGATTAATTTAAAAAGAAAAAAAAAACAACATAAACAAAATAGTGAATTGTTTCAAAACTGACGCTGAACCGTTTACATGGCCCATGTGGAGATCGAACCCGCGACCTTCAATTTATTAGCACGATGCTCTAACCGACTGAGCTAATGGGCCGGTGGATGAATCCAGGAACACCGAGAACAGTTCGCGAGTTTGGCATAAGAGTATATTTTCAACTTCCACAGAATTACGAAGACTTTGTACTATATTATTACAAGCTTTTATTTAACTTACAATGTCTATATGTTTGTCCGGGTGGAATCTTACAACTGAATTTTAGACCAGTTATCCCTTATCAATTGAGGTGAAATTTCGTATACACGCTTTTTTTGGACGACAATGAAATAATAAATAATGAAAATTGGTGTAATTCAAAATTGCAGATGTCGCTACTTCTGCTCCTTTTTTACTTCAGTAACAAGTATACATGTGGTCCGTTTGACACACACAGGCGCGTGATAGTTCAGTAACCGGCAAAACGCCGGAATGAGCAGTTGTGTTGGAGGATTTTTGCTAGCCGAAAAAACTTATTTACGTCTTTTCTGTTTTCATTGACTCTAAAGAACTTTTGAACAGAGTTGATTAGCGTCAGGCTAAATATATTGGTCTTAGTACTTTTTAAGACACTTAAAAAACAAGAGGCTAAATGGCACAATTTCCTCCAAATTGTTAATCTATCATCTTCAAGGGTCCGGTAAAAATACAGAACCAGGAAGACTCAAGACCCCTCCCCTTATCTAAATTGAATAATGACTTCAAAAAAACTTGTTTTATGTAGTTTTTTCTTTCTTTATTAAAAGGCTTTTGTCATCGAATCCTTTAAAAACCATCCAAAGCCCGCGTCAAGCCTGGATTTCTCACTGTTAACAAGCAAGTTCTTAGGTGAAGTCAATAATTCTAATATAGTTTTAATGACTGCATAAAAAAACAAAACAAAATAAGCATTTTGTTTTGTTTTTTACCGCACTGCACCTGTTAAGAGGTGATAGCTTAATGACATAAAGTAAGTACACATGAAATTCCATTGAATTAGGACAGATATAGAACTTATAATTATGTATGTGAAGATAGAGTAGCGTGCAATGCATTGATTTGGTGTGTAGCAATTTGTGTCACGCACAAAAGACCGCGTAGCAAAATTGCGTAGCGCGTAGCGCATAGGTCGTGTCGTAAGACTCGTAGTACTCTGTTAGTTGTAGCAACGTTGTAGAATCTTTTATTATTATTTAATGTTCCATGGTTATAAATATGTGCTTTAATTATAAATTAAGGTAAATTAAATTACATCTAATATATTTTACTTATACTAATAATTAATATTCTAAATTGTTAATCATTTGGAGAAAATAAATGATAAGCTTAAATTGCTAGTTTGCCACGAGGAGGCACTAGTAAATTACCGTGTAAAACACAAAGTTAGTTGTATTTGTTGTAGTTAACGTGCAATTTACGACAAGGCTCTTATAATCTATAGACATAGACCAGGCATTTTTAATTCAGAAGATTTCCTAAGTAATGAATACTATTAAAGGTAATTACAACTTTATTGTTATAAAGTTAATTCAGTGTGCGAAATATATTTCTTATGCCAAAATTAAATAACACTACATAAAGTGATGGATTTACTATCTCTTCATTGCTAACATATTCGACTATAAATGGTCCAACCTTATGATTTTTAGCAAATACTGTTAAAAATTCTTATTACTACTACCTCATACTACATCATAATGATGCAGCATTTTTTGCTAAGCGGGACAGTAACTCCCTCAGGTATTTTGGAACTTCTTCTTGTTTATAATATATTCTAGGTACTCTTTATTTCTCATACAAAGATTTGTATTATAATTATTGCCATGAAAGACAATTTTTCGTTTTAAAATTCTATGTAACAGGTATATATTCAATGCTCAGATCATACTTTTTGTTTAGTGAAGTAGTTCTTGTGTTGTTGTAGGCGACCATGTTAGTCAATTTTAGGAGTAGCAACGAAATTTGTGATTGACTTCAGATCGAATATCTGTCTATATGAAGGTGCTTATAGTTGTCCGTCTACAGCTGAGAATACTTACTATCAGTGGACACAATGGACTATATTTATGTAGATATTTAATACTTCAAGCTATTATTACCGGCAACCGCTGACCAAACACGCTTGCCAATATTTGGATCGCTACTAAACATTATGACACGTAGGCACTTCACGTTTTACTTTGTAATGTTTTGGAGGCAATTTGATGTAAGATTAGATATTATATCCCATTATTATTAATTTTTCACTGGAAGTTTTCAGTGCCTTATTATACCAGCTTTGAAGGTTGTAGAACCTTTTACTATAGCTACCGTTTTGACGGTGGTAAGAACCCTTATCACTATCAAAACAGCTACTACAAAAAGTAACAACGCTTCCATGGCCGACCTCAAGTAGGACATCAATCTTATCGTGGGTTGATTACAGATGTCCTCAGGCGGCAATAGTCACCTACCATCAGACATACCACCTCCTTTACAACTTGTATATAACCAAAAATATAGTAGTAATTACTATATGATTTATTTATTATGATTTGCTTAATCAAGAGATCTATTTATTATTCATAATATAAACTTTATTTCTTCCCTTGGTAATAAATGGTATGTTTTCAAGCTTTCAACACTTCTTTGCCATAGAAAACATAGCAAACGGTGCCCTTAATTATACCTTTACTACCTAATACCTAAGTAAGAGTGTGAATTTGCACTAACATAATATATAACTATGTTTACGTTGTTCTAAAATTGTGTAATAGGTATTATGAACTTCAAACAAAGCGGCCTCAACAATTTATCCATAAATATTATAAAAAGAAGTCCCCGGCCGCGTCTTTCTGTCTATCTGAAAGCGATAAACTCGAAAACTACCAAACGGGTTTTTATACGGTTTACAATAGAAATAGTGATTTCTGAGGTTTAAGTATATAATTTATTATGGTTGTATGTAAATTAGCAGAAATACGTCGATAAATTTTGAAGAAGTCGCAAAAAATCTCGCGAATGATACAGTTGAGTAATGTAGTAATGTACGAAATTCAAATTCTGTAAATTGCTACATATAAGTCCACTATAGCATATCTCTGTCTCTTACGGTTGACTTACAATAACCACTTTTATGTTCCAATTTTTAATTCAAAAATTACGTTACTTTCAAAGCTATTTGCTTTAAATCAGTATTAATCCTTATCCAAATGAATATATCAGTTAGCTTAGGCATTTAATGCAAATAAAAATTGCCTTTTATACTATATCAATCCGATGAAAAGTTTTTGAGATATCGACGTTAGAAGTAATTAGCAGCGAAACATTTAAAGCTCGGCGCGCCGGCGTTCTTTCCTTGAGATGCCTACGGCGAGTCCGTCCCCTCTGCCCCGCATCACTCGACCACCTGCTCTTTTATACTAATATTATAAAGCAATAGAGTTTATTTGTTTGGTTCGAATACTACTGGTTCGAATTGAAAAATTATTATTGTGTTGAATAGTAAATTTATCGAGGAAAACTTTAGGCTATATAACAACACGCTATGACTAATAAGAATGGTAGGTAAAGAAAATGTTGCAAAAACGGGAAAATATTTTTAAATTTGAGAGCTTTCCTTGCGTAAGCTGCGTAAACGGTGAAAGTTACGCCAAAATATTACGAAATTGTTCCCCTTTAAAAGTTCTAAAAATAAGTCCGCATAGCATATGTCTAGCTTTTAAGGTTTATTCATTATAAACTTTTTAAAGGTATTGCAATGAGTCCTAAAATAATACATTATTTGCAAAGGTGTTTTTATAAACATGATATTAATCCTTATCCAAATAAATAGTTATTTATTACAGGAACTTAATTTTGAACAAAATTGCCCTTGACAGCATTTGATTTCAACGAATATGTTAGGAGTAATCATAGTTTTAAAATAACTATGCAACGAAATCATGGTCAAATATCACGCGCGCATTTATGTTGGCGGGAGCGATGAGGAGGCCTCCCGCTGGCCGATTGTGTCGATAGCCGCGAGCAGTGCTTCCAGATGCGCTCAATTAAGTACATTAGATCTACTGCATTTTTAACTTTGTTTCTGTATACTGTAATGGTAAAAATACAGTGTAGGAATCTACAGTATTGGCCAACAATATACTTTTGAGCAAATAAAATAATTTTATATTTATCTTTTTGATCGTCAAATGGCAGAGAAAGTAGATGACCTTATTTATTCAACGTAAATTTCCCTTCAATAACCTTTTAAATGTCATCTACTGTAATTTTATACACAATACACTATTTATAAGTAGGAGATCCTGTAATATTATAATCACGATCTGCAAGCACTGGCTGCGAGGTACCATGCAGCGCGGCTTAGACGGGTGGTCGTCTTCTTCCGGAACGGTTGTGATATCTATATATTTTATAACACTTTTGCAATATTTTTACTAAGTGTTCCTTTATAAGTGTACTTTTAGTAATTATAGCGCAATGTTCTTAAAATAGTTTTTTAATAGATTGTTCTCTAATAAACGCGGGTGAAAGCACGTGGCACAGCTATTGTGATTTAATTAAAAGATGCTCTTTAGCTTCTGATAATGAGGTCAGAAGGTGAAATACTAGTACTACGAGTGCTAGGTTAGCGACAGCATGAATTATTTAGTTATGATGTTTTTTAGACATTTTAGCGGTGATAAGTAGTTATATGATAGATTTATTATCATTATATTAATACGTGAGGCAAAAACTTTGGACCCCTTTTTACAAGAATTGCGCGGACGGAGGAGTATGAAATTTGGCACACTTATAGTTTATATATAGGATAAGTGCAGAACGCTAATATTTTTTAATAATAATGATTATAAAGTACAT
>MOOZ01001634.1:184251-208510 GCA_002930495.1 Cecropterus lyciades | reverse complement strand
AAAAAATTTTTTACGGCATTTAGTAATGCCGTAAAATAGTTGTTTATAAAGAAATAGACTTGTTTAATATATATATTTTAACCATTTTGTTGTCATAAAAAGTAATGATTTTAAAAAAATCTTAAAAAATATTGAATTGCTTAAAACCGTTTTTTCATATTTTTATTGTTTAAATAATTAGTTAAGAAATTATTTCGTCTTTAAAAATCATAATTACCAATTCTCCATAGGGTAACATATTTTTTATAAATAATTTAATTGATTATTAACTTGACAATTGTTTATAAACAAACTAGTAGACCCCGCGGTTTCACCCGCGTCTAAAAATGCCTAATAACCTGAGGTTTTATGTAGACATTGATATGTGCTATAATATTGTAGATCGTTTATTTGTTATATCGTCTATAGTTTTCTCAGCTTACGTGGCGAAAATAATTTTTAAGAACTTTTTTACACCTTTCACTTTCTTTTACGTTCACATTATTGAAGTTTTAGCAAGGATCCCTTGTTTTTCTATTAATAAATATAGCCTATGTTACTTTGTAGAATTCCAATGGTGAAGGAATTATTAAAATCGGTTCAGTAGTTTTTGAGTTTATTCATAAAAATACAAAAATCCAAAACCCAAAAATATAAAGTTCTCCTCAGTATAATATTAGTATAGATGTGTAGGCGGTCGAGTGATGCGGGGGGCAGTGGGGACGGACTCGCCGTAGGCATCTCAAGGAAAGAACGCTGGCGCGCCGAGCTTTAAATGTTTCGCTGCTACTTACTCCTAACGACGATATCTCAAAAACTATTCATCGGATTGATAACGTATACAGTGCAATTTTTATCTGCATTAAATGCCTAAATTAACTAACATTCATTATGATAAGGATTAATACTGAACTAAAGAAAATAGCTTTGAAAACAACGTAATGTTTTTAATTAAAAATTTGAAAATAAAAATGGTTATTGTAAGTCAACCGTAAGAGATAAAGATATGCTATCACGGACTTATTTGTACGATTTTTATTGATTTGCATTCCCAAGCAATTACAGTTGAGTATGTACTAAACATTACTCAACTAAATGTTTGCTAGTTTAAGCGGCGTTTACGTGGAAAGCTTTAAATTGGCGAGATTTTTTGCGACTTCTTCAACATTAATATCTTTATTTCTGCGAATTTGCATAAAAGCTTCATAAAGTATATACCTAAACTTTCCTCAGAAAACATTCTCTCTATTGTTAAAACCGTATAAAAATGCGATTGGTAGTTTTTAAGTTTATCGCTTTCAGACTAGCAGACCCATGCCCAGTTGGGCATTAAAATTTTTTTTTGGTGTTGTTCTTAGTAATAAATGTAGTACATTAGTAACAGGGTACAACTGCTAAAAGGGTTATATTTTGTATCTATGTACATATGTATCAATTTACATGCCAATTTGGCGACACATGTACGCTCTATGATGTAAAATCTTGATACCTCGCCATAAACTTTGTGAAAATGCGCGAAAATTAAACAATGATTAATTTGAGAGATCGTAATAAACTTGCATAGGTCATGGCAAGCGGTACGATTCATCCGCGCAGCAGTGATGCTTTCGAATGGTGAAGTAGATGAGGTAGTATATGCAAATAAATATATTGCTCGGTGCTAATATTCATCATTCATAAAATAGCTTCTTTCAGTATTTTACTTTAATAATTTACCTTCATTATTTATGATAAATCAACGGCAAAAGTATAACGTAAGACATTTCTATTTGAGTATACTACCTCATCTAAAATTCTTTTAACTGGACCGTCTATTAGTAAGGTAAACTAATTGACTGAAGAGGTCTATATAGTCTATTAAAATGTAACAACGGTAAAAAAAAGTTTTTAGTAACATCAATATTGAATTTCATCTGAATTGCACTGTAACTTTTGAAAAACGGATTTCCGTGCAAATTTAATTTGATTTCTATGAGATGAAACTCCAAATATAGTTTAAGCTTTTATTTAAGTACTGTTGGAAACTCTCGAACAAAACGTAGTGTTTTTAGAACCAGCTTTTATTACAAATAATCAAATTCTCCTCTAGTTTATATTGTATACTTTTGTGAATGTTTTAGACACACAAAATTTAACAATTTTTATGTTCTGAATTTAATTCAACATTCATGTTAGTTTTCACGTATCACGTCTAACCCATGCTGTGGTAATAAACTGTCAGCAAGCATTGATTACAATTGGATACAATCACTAAAGCTTCTTTCTTTGTGGTATTAACAAAAAATGTCTTTAAGGTAGAGTAGCAAATTTCTCGTAGGCGGTGTCGTTAATGACTGCATCGTGGATTCGATGTGATCAGTATTATTAGTTTAGATGGAAAATGGTTTGTTTTTATAATATAAAAGTAGTCGGGAGCCACAGTATGAAATGCAATCGTATCCTCATTATAATTATCAGATCTTTATATGACTAGAAATGTTTCAAAGAATCATAATACTAATATCGGCACACGTAACACTGAACACAGACACAAAATAAGCGACATGTTTTGTAGTAAGTTATACAAAGCACTCCCAAGGAGGTATTGTGATCCGTTTGTGGGTTGTTATTTCCACAAACGTTTGCAAGTCTATTCATGCTTCGAAGCTCAGTGATGTTGTTGATATTCCTCATACTTTTATTTTGATACGTCCTAACATTTATATTGTAATATTTCCTATATTATACTCGTAACATTATAATTGTATAATGGGATGAACTATATAAAGGACTCGTTTAGAAGAAACAAAGGACCATGCAGTCCACCAAATGGTAAATGACCACGGCCATCGCTTGACCGTTGAAATCAAACGTAAATAACATTGGAGTCCCACCGGCAAGTCACCAACAAATAAGATGCTAATCTTGAAAACTAAGTTGGAACGCCTCGGATAAGTATGTGTTCCTAACAATCTACGAATGAGACAACAGCAACACTACACTGCTGTTATTAGGCAGAGATAGGAGGGGTGGTAGTGCTAAACAGAAATAGGCGCGGCTGTACCTCCAGAGACAAAGCACATAAGGTTCTACAAACTTATAATCCAACTTAAAACAGACGCTAAAATTTTAATTTTAAATATTAAATAAATATTTGAATAAATAAATGGGACAAAAAATATTAAAAGGGTACCCTCAAGATAGTTCTTTCAAAAGCCAAGATTGAATAATTTCATTCCACCCGTGACCAGTCAGAGGAGATCAGTGTCCTGCAATATGATAATAAAGTGTAGATGATAAATTGGAAACTATACAAAATATTATTTATATTCATCGTGTATTAAAATTAACTTATTTAGGTTTATATTACGTTGTTAGATGCATCAGTTAAATGGTCGAGAGGTCAAACTTAATCACAAAAGCCTCTTCTCTTCGCCATCAATCTGGGATCGATTGATCTGCGAGGAGATTATATTTAGAATTCAAGAAGCCGGGATCCGAGATTTATTCTTGATATAATTATTCTTGATATAATGATCCGAGATTTATTCTTATATATTTACTCATTGCATTATCCGTTCGCAACAAAGGATTAATTGTAAAACTTCATGCATAAAATAAAGTTGCATAATCTCAAGAGTTGAGTAGTTTATAATATTATAGTTATTGAACAAGGCTGTCTGTATATTGAAGTTAATTTTGAATAATAATTAGGTAATTTTTGTATTGTATACAAGAAACAATCACTAAGTAACGTATAAATCTTAAAGTTACATGTATATTATTATTTAAAAACGTAATCATTACAATAAAAAAGAAAAGGATTTACTGAGGATTCATTTAATAAAAAAGTTTCTTTCCTCCTTTGCTTTCCTTGACTAGTTACATTTAATTGCGTCGGATTAATTTTTTATAACGGTAAAAATAATATACAGTACGTAATTAACCGGACGTAACTAAATTACGAGCTAAATTAAAGTAATGTGAATATATATTAGTAAGAGTGATTGAGTGAAGATCTTTTGCTGTATATATACATAACTTTTTATTTAATATTTTCCGCTTTTAAATATTTTCCGAACTAAAAATATATTCGACGGAAAACCCAGAAACCAGTTAAACAATCGGTGAACCCTTACAATTTCAGCAATCAAATTTAATTTGATCGCATGGAAAAAATAGAGCGAGCGTGGTTCAATTTTATACGCTTATTTGAATATTATATTATTATCATATATTGAATGATATCAAACCATTCTGTTTTTTGTTACAGTTGCTGTATACCTGAGTGTACCTTGTTCAGCTAAGATTTTACTAACAACATTAATTAAAACAGCGCGTTCAGAATCAGAGCCCTTGGAAAGAAAAAAGTAAACACACATACACACATACATAATTACCACATAAGTTCGTACACACGTAATATTTAAAGTGCGTATAAAAATACGTATTAATGTAAGGGATAATTATTAATAGAGAGTAAAATTCTATTAAACAGTCAAAGAATACGCCTTTAATATTTATGAGATTGTTTTAAGATTGAGGAAATGACTATTTCTTGTAACTAATGACTTAAACTCAAAGAAAACATATCATTTTTACAGTCCTTTTTAAAATTAGGTAAAATTACTTTTCTAAACTTCAGAACTATAGTGGAGATACAAAGTTTTGTTCACAGTAAACGAATCAGTTTTATTGTTGATCATTACGAAAACTATGGTTAGTACTAATTATCGCCTGACACGTAATAATATGAGCCTATCTTTTGCACACATTACATTCTACCCAGTCAAGTTTATATATATAAGCTGAAGTATAGCCGTGCTTCGCTTCGCGTCAAAATATTTAGTTTTTACTTGCTAACTCTTGGAGGTTCATGAAAAGTGATAAGGACTTTCCGGATAGAAGATAAAATGTTAACCTCGTAAATAACATCAAAAGTTGGCTATTTTTAACGTTTTTTATTTAAAATGGAAATATGAGTTTGTATTTTTTGTTTTGTTTCCGAGAGGAAAACCTTTAAAATGTACTCGACGCCGTAATATCGACGCTGGGTTATGTGGGATTTTTACCACATTAAACGGAAGCTTTCCTCAGCACTGTGTGGCGGACTCCGGGATCTTCAACGGAACGCAACCTGACTCCTCCTAAAGCGATTCCTTCTGACTTTTTTTCATTGGTGATCACGTTTTTAGTTCTCTTATCTTCTGGTGTTTACGATCGCATGCGACCACATATGCCACGATGCCATGTTTGAGCAATCATCTTGCCGCCGGCAGCCCCGGAAGTCGCCTCTTATGACAGGCAGTGGATACCGTAGCCCTATTCTGGTTCCGGTACTACAGGGGCAGACCAGTTAAATAACATACATACATGCAAAATTTCATGTAAATCGGACCAGTATTTTTTCCGTGCGTTTATATATATACATACATTTATATATACTGTCAACACTTAAAGTTTTAATACAATAACAATAATATAGTAGTGGCACTAACGTTTACAGATTTATTTGTGAAACATTGAAGGCCATTTCGTTTCCCGTTTGTGATTACATTGAAATTTAAAGACGGACATGCTTCTGACAACTTTGATGGGGATTGGGGCTTGTTGTGTGTTCGCAACGCTTTATTCCGAACATTGTTTATTTATATTTTATTCAATTTTCAACATCATAGACGTGATAGACATAGACATAGTAGTGATGATATTAGCCTAGATGACATCCGTTTCCAGTTCCAGCGTTAAGCGGTAAAATAAATGTTTGTATCTGATCTAATTAGGTCACAATATTTCCCTGCAAATTGTTCAACGCTGACGTTTACTGAAATAAGTTCAACGCTGACGTTTGCAGCGCTGAACGAAAGATTCATGGTCCTAGGAAGACCGTATATCCCGACGATCCGACGATGTATTAAAGACAATAAATAGGCTCAATAAGCTCAAATACTTGAGATATGATTAATGCATGAAAGCGATATTTACAGATAAGAGGCAGGGTATGTGTTCATGTGTCATACAAATTGTACTTCCATCGAAACGCAAGTATACATTCACGATACAGGTGTGATGGTAACACCAGACTTGTACCACCTTTCACGACTATAAGTTATATGGTTTACTATGTACTATATTAGTTTACAATTTTGTAAATAAAATGTATGTAGCAACAACAATGTAAGTGACGCATAGAGCGGCTTAAATTTGTAATCGCTTTCATGCCGATAACCAGCGAGAGACGTAAGGCGAGTAAGCGTCGTATCCTTTGTACATTCCCTAATTTCACGCTCCATTTAGATTTTTGATGTGAAATACTTTTAGGCGCAGGTAAACCTAGACCTATTTAGATTGTTGGACTGGCAAGATTTGCCGTGGCGACGGGTTCGCCACACCGTACTCACTACTATATATAGACTGTATATATACCATAGGTATATAGTAATATATATTTGAATTATGTTTATTTATATATAATTTTTGAATGTAATGAAAATAAATATTTATTAAATAAATAGACATCATGTTCTGTTAAAATTCCTCATATATATATTTTTTTTATTATGCTATATATTTAGTTCCTGTCGCAATCTTGTCTTTATTGCATATTACTTGTACAAATACGATATTTCACAACTGCTAGGCGTCCCATAGCGCCTGTTTTTCTTATGAATGAATGAATCTAACATTTTATGAAGGAAACTAGAAAGTCGTTCATCAATCGCACATCAATAAAGTGCCATAAGAAAAGTTCGTTTTATAATGTTGATAGATGAACCCGAGGTAAAATATAAAGTTCTTTTGAAAGTAAATAGCGTCGTTTTTGTGATACTATTCAGTATAGTAATTGCAATTGAATGAACTGTGAGTGTAAGATTTCCAATGCTACACGTATGGCAATCCTTTTAGCGTTACGAACGTTGTTTTTCAAAAATTAATTCAATTATGAGAACTCATCTGAGAGAGTAATCAAAGTAAAAACATATCGTGGTGTCAATACATATTGCTTTGTGGTACCGAAACCAGTGTGCATTAGCTAAATTAAATCATTTTGGTTCTCAAATTTTCCTTTGAATCCGATGGTTTTATTTTGGTTTGTATAGTACATGTCGGCCATCGCTATTTTCGCTGCCCGTCCCAGGTGCAGTTAATTACTTAAACAAATCCGTATCTCCCTTTTTGTTTCCTCTTCGGTGTTTGGTCCATTTGTTAGTTAATATAAATAACACCAGTAGAAGTGAATATTTGTTCATGATGCTGAGATGCATTATTATAAGAGGTGCGCCGAATAGTAGTTTCACTGAATAACCGAATACCGAATACTATTTGCTTTAACCGAACCGGATTTTCGGCCGAATTATTCTATGTATTCATTAAAAATTTAAAATGTTGATTTGAGGTTTAAAATAAATGTTTATATAAGTTGTAAAAAGAAATGTGATGGAGTTCTATATAATGTAGTGCAACCAATAAAATAGAAATACTGCAACTGAATAATTATATTCGGCACCAAAATCGTTCGGCCGTATTCAAATAGTGAAAATGATGCCGATTACACTGAATACTGTATTCAGTATTCTAAATGAATGTTCGGTGCATCTCTAATAATTAAAATGACTTCGCGAGGTGAAATTTCGCAGATCGTTACTAAATTTGAATTTAATAAACATAATTATTATCTTACCCATGTGCGGTATTATCATTCCATTTTCGAAATAACTGAGTCCATCCAAGTTTCTTAATCATAAATGATGGAAAGAATCAATTCAAGAAATGATAACCAGGATTGCATCACAAATAATCACTAACATTTCTTATAATATCACTCCTGATACTAATGTCTGCCCGAAATTTTCCTCCGAATCTCCAGTAGATTCGACTGAATAAGTTGATATTTGGTACACATATTATTATCAACAAGCTGAATTTTGAATTTGAATAAGTAACCGTGTCAGTTACGTCTATAAATCCATAAGGATACATAAAAAATATATATCGTCAATGCTCATTAGGTTACCTTTTTAACCGACTTCTCAATGGAGAGACGTTATCTATTAGTCACGTATTTTTTTTGTATGTTCAGGCTTTACTCCGCGATGCGAGGTTCGAACGACATTTGATGCGGTTAGTTTCACCGGGGGTTCCCTTTTATGGAAATTGAAAAATTTTTGGCAATTATCTCGGAAAATTGGAAAAACACTTTTTCTTAACATCTTTCATTTGATATGAAAGTTTAGTACGGAATTTTCTTTCTTGTACATATGTAGGTTTGATCCGATAGTAAACTCTTCGAGTTATGGGGTGGAAACCACCATCACTCCCCCTGTTTCTTAGAAAATTTGGGATAACTCAGCTTCTACCGACTCGATTCTCATGAAACTTGGGACTAACATTAGGTATGTAAAGCAAAATGATATGATGAAAGATTTAACCTTCTATTCCTTAATCTTGATGATGCAGGGGTACTGCTAGTCTAAACCATAAATTTAGCCATTTTGAGCTTATGGATATATATAAAGATTACTAATCAGAGACATACCACGTAAAAATTGACCTTCAACTCCTCAACCCTGATGATGAAAGGGTACTGCAGGCCTAATCTTTAAATGTTGGCCATTTGGTTCTTTCGGATATAAAATAAGATTGCTAAGCCAGAGACATGGACGTCAAATTGGACCTTCAACTCTTTAACCCTGATGATGCAGGGGCGCTGAATGCTTAAATCGTAAGAATTTGCTATTTGGAGCTTACTTATGTTTAATAAGGTTGAAAAGATATAAGATGAAACATAAACTACAAGTATAGAGTAGCCTACTACTAATAGAGTATTCGTTCAGGGTTACTTCGACGGGAAAATTTTTGCGTTCGTATTCTAGGAGACTGTATTGGTCTGGATGTGGACTAGGGCGAATTAATGAAGCTCCGACTGCCACATAGGAATACTTGGTCCTTATTTCTTTGAAAATGCGCGGGAAAAACGAGACGGAGCTAACAGTCACAATTTAAATAACTCCCCGATGGTTGCGAAACCAATGTTTTTGTTTTTGATAATCACAAAAAAGTAACAATTATGGACTGTAAAAAAATTTTAGTGCGCACTTTAGTATTTCAGGTTTTAATTTTATGACAGCAAGGATTTTTTCCCGGGTTAACGGTGTCATAAAGCGTAATATTGTAAGTATGTAAGATTGTACGTAGAAATAAGGGAGACAGTTCTAAATGTATCATTGTACGTTTCGATTGTGACAGTTTCTATTGCATAGTTCCATTGTAGATTTCTATGTAAAGTTCCGTGTAAGACGTAGTATCATCTTCGGCTCTAGAGAAATAAATCTACACTTTAACTACATTCTCATCCTGTGATTTCACTACATACATTATCATCAGCAATCCAACATCTTATTCTGGTAATACTACACAATTATTGTCTTTAAGTAACGTAATAAACTTCAACTTAAAGCGCAGTTCTAGGAAAATCGGTTCCAATAACGTGCTATGTCAGTAAACAAAGTCTAGAGATATCGAGAAAGAAAATTGTACTGGATACGAGTCATCTACGCGATTTCAAGGAAAACCACATTGAAAGAAGCGCATCTGGCAAAACATTAATATTTAATAAGTTTGAAGTACCAAACGCATAGCCAGTGCAAGTCATGCTAGTTTCAATATAAATATTGAAACAAAGATTGTTGTTATCGTTTCAAAATATATTTCATCTTGCATTTATTATACAAATGTAGCAGTTTTAGTACAGTGTTTAGGAATTTAAGTGATTTTTACAGTAGTCAAAATTAAGTTTAAAACATGTAACAAAACAGTATTTTATTTATTTATTTATTCGTATTCCCAACGCAAGTTACAGCGCCACAAGCTTAAAATTCACGCACGTTATATTTTTACATAACTGCTCCTACAATTAAAGGCAATCACAGCATGCGATGTGTTACAATTTCACTACACATAATTATATACTTTTTAAATTATTACTACAGTTACTACAATCCAATTACAATATAAACTACAGTATTTGCTTATCATACAAATTTAATTAAATAATGTCATCGGAATAATTATAAATGAAAATGTCAACGTAATCATGAAGTACATAAACTTATTAAATTACAAAATTTCTTATAATAGAAATTGAATTAGATAATGTCGGTGGAATATTCATAAATAGTTTTCTATATTGAGTGTATAGTACAAATATGATAATACTTACTGTAAATATTGTTTTACCGTCAACCTGTAATTGTTCCACTGTTGGACACGGATCTTCTCTCAGTTTGAGAGAGTTTCAGGCCATAGTCCACCGCGCTGGCCAAGTGTATATTGCATATTGTTTTAGTTTGATGCAATTTGAAAGACGCAGGAAAAAATTCTAAAAAATATTATCATTATGTTATAGTCCTCTGTACTATATTTAAATGCAAAAACTAACTTGTTCCCACGACTTCACCAGCGATTAAAAATCGATATTATTTGTTATCGATTTTAGATATTACTATTCCAATGGCCCTATTCATTTTCGCTCAATTCTTCCCACTCTAGGCTGTCAAGCACAAAAATCCATTAAATATGTTCATATGAATATTTTAATACTAAAAATAAAAACATTGCAAAAATATCAAAACGCAACGTACAATACTGTTTAAACATAGTCGTTAGGCGTGTCGTAATTCAGCCTCATAATTATTATTGCAGTTACACACATTTAATATAAAGTAATTATGCGTATATGTAAATTATTTTTACGGTACAATAATAACATTAATGCTTGATGAATAATGTAAAACAATTATGCTTATTTTATATTCTGGATAGATAGACATGTTATGTGGTAGCATAGATAATTTTTAGGGTTCCGTACTCAAAAGAGTAAAAAAGAGACCTCTCTGTCTCTTTGTTTGACAAGTTTTTAAATGTTGTGTCTATATTAATAAAGACGCCAAATCAAAAAAAGTCAATCAATTAATATAACATTTAAGTCAACATACATAATAGGTAAGCATTCGAGTTATGTCTCCTAGGCACAAGTAAAGTTCGCTGGGGGTGTAATTTACTTAAAATAAAATTGTGTATAGAATTTGGCATATTTTGGATCTCAATACTATATAAGGCTGAAGTTTTAACCGATTGCAACTATGAAGAAGGTATTCTATTCAACTGTTTTTATTTTTACTTGAATTTGGCAGGTTTAATAACATGAAATATTTTGATACTATGTTTTTTTTTTCTAAATAACCAATGACATGATCTAATAATAGAAAAAAAAAATAAAAGGAGTATTTTCTTTTCTTAGGTATAAACTTGCAAAAAATCCAAAAATGTTACAGGGCTTATTTCGTCATACAAGCTAATTTTAAACAAACTGGTTTCAACTTGTTTAAATTTTGAAATTCTGACTCGGATTTTATTTTCGACGTCGATTAGTTCGCGTGATAGGTTAAGATTTAGAAAGAAGGAATAAGAAAAGGAGGGTTACATTAATTTTTCATTTCGCTTAGTATTTTATTTATATCATACTATCTTAATACTAGAAACCTACGGTGTCACATTTTTTTTTAATTCAACAGATTAAGCATATACCGAAATGACGTATTTTAAGAAACGAAAACCAAGTTTATGCCGCTCTATTCATTACTTCATTTTGTTGTTGTTGCTGTTGTTGTCGAATGTACAACTTATCTATTTAATGTGCGAAACAAGTACAATCACACATACAAAGACAAACGCCTAAATATGGTATCCATTAATTCAGGTGCTAATCCTAGTATTAAGTTAAGAACGTATGACGTATTGTAATTACAATAACTCTGGTCCGTTCGACAATTTTTAAAATGTTGTCATACAACATCACAATATCGGTTAACAATAAACATTTTACATCAAATATTGCAGAAACCTATCTTATGATTAAAATCTATTATTCAGGCTACACATAAATGGTTATTGACACCCGTGAAACCTCATGCAAACAGATCAGAATCACTATTGTGTTCTACACAATACACGGTGCACTAATAGTGAAACGTCTAAATTGTCACGTACTACAATTACGCAGAAACACGTCAAACTCAAGCTACAGTGTCAGAGGGTCATATCAAACGTTATAAGCTCCAGAGTATGCTACGATCGTACAAATACTTAAATACAATGCCCTTAGTACAAGTTTAATTAATTTCCTCAAAACGATCATTATTTACATTTCCGCTCGTGCATTCCAATGTTTTTCAATAAGTCATACCTTTACAAATACAATAAATCTAATTATAACCGTTAATTTCAAATACTTTGATAAGAAAACTACTTAAACATTATTAAAAATATAACTGCTTAAACGATATTGTAATCTATATTTAATAAATAATCTTTATATATATTTTTTTCTAGCTTTCATTTGATACTCATCCACCCCGTCTTATGTCATTCTCCAAACTGAGAGGATTCTAATGATATGTCATGTCATAATGCGTCAAGCCGTTTGGGCTGTAGTGCGTGCCAATGAAATGGACATACAAATAAACGTACATACATGCGCTCGAGTGCATGCAGTCGGGTAAAAAAACGTATGCGGCCGCGTCACGCCTTAGGACCAAATTTTCTTAATCTTCAAATTATAATAATAATATACCGTAACTTTCAACAACAACAGGTGCTTTAAGAAAATCACTTGCCTCTCCTTGATAGAATCGAAACTATACTCTGAGATTACTTGAGTCTTACTACTGAAGAGGATCTTAAAGTGCTTGAACCCGATCTCACGGATAGTCGCTGTTACGTCGATGATACCGTTGTGAGGCGCGCACAACGGTATCATAGCTCTAATTGAAAGTTTCAGAGTTCTAAGTGGAAAAATGTTCGGTGCAGTGTAGACTACATTTGGTATAGTGGTTTTTGTTCTAGCTTTGTCTGTGGCGTAACATCCGGTGATCACCTCTGGTTTATACCCTATTGATTGCAGATATATTATTAAATATGTGCCAATTATGTACCAAAATGAAGTCTTCTGCCCGAAGAAGGAGATCATAATTATTTTTTTTTTTCCCAAGAACTTGTCACGTAAGTGGTCTTAGTGAGTCCGTTATCAAATTGCAAGGAACTCCAGATAATGTTCGTCAACATTTCACGTTCCTAACCTTGCGTTAAAATCCCTAACGACGCCTAACAAATACCCATTATGTCATTGTTATGGAAGTATGTATGACTCTAATAATGTCTTTATACACAACTTCACCTACAACGTGTATTGACGTCAGAGCACTGTGCTATCGGATTCAAAGAATATATATTTATAGTATCTTCCCCTATTTTCGGAATACATATCCCAAAATACTCTAGCTTAAGTTATCTATGTCTTCTTTCTCTCCTCTATTATTACATTATTTATTAGTGTCTTCGTGTTATATGTTGCCTAGTACAGAAGTGGTTTTTGATATTAAATAAACACAAAGTTACCCTGTCCACATAAACAGTATTTAATATTTTATATGAATAAGATACCGCTATGAATCGTAAATGACATTTTTTGTGTTAAATAATACTCAGATACAAGCGTACACAGATATAATGGATTCATGTCGTTCGGTAGCACGATACTGAAATTTAATATTGTTAGACGTTTATCAAACAAGATTGTCTTTTTCGGTATACGTCGAAGTGCACAATGAACATGATTATAATGAGCTTTTGGGTGAAGCTTTCTAAATAGAACACAATACAACAGTTCATTAAACCGGATATCATTCATTTATACTACATTTATAAACGTTTAGTCTTTTAAAATTAAAAATGCTGAATATATGCATTTAATAAAACTCTTTCTATTAAAGTTTTATAGAGGTACTACCGTTTTTTAATTCAATGATATATTCTGAGAGAAACTCATTTGAGTATTTTTTACTATTTTGATTGGCATACAATTCTTCTTTACTCGACATGCACACTGTCGTCGCAAACATTCTTTTTAGTTGAAAAGTTTCAGTATGTGTCTTTGTTGAAGTTATATTATTCAGTCAGTAAATATTTTATAAATGACGTCATAAAGGTTTTATACATTTAATATTTCTATTAGAAATTATTGTTTGTCAGCCCATTATTAAATATATGCCAATTGTCCATTATTGTCCCACTGCTGGGCAGGTCTTCTCATAGAATGAGAAAATTTTTAGGCTATAGTACACCGAGCAGGCTATCACTGTTATGGTATGGGACTATTTACTCCGAAATTGTTATCAAAACATCGTAAGTAAAGTCTACGATATCTAGGATTGCATTTAAATAACCCAAAGCGAAAGGTTAAAGTCGTGTCGAGTTTAAATTGCCCCCTTAACTATTAAATTGCCCCCCTGTTATGTTACAAATATTTATTTTTATAAACAAATATACAACAACTTTCAACAACTTTCTGCTTAATCTATAATGTATAAAACGAAACGGTATTTTAAAGACATATTTTTTAAAACCAAAAACATCTGTACCAGTCTAAGAAATATAAGTGAAATAATATTTTCCAATCCAATTCGTAACTTTTGCAAAAACAGTATTATATATTAAGTTTCGTTTGTATCTTTCCGGGCACGTAGACACAAAGCGAACGATGTTTCAGTTTTATTTACAGGTAAAGATTTTATTTGATAGTGAGATAGGTAGTTTCATTTACAACACTTTTACTCGTATTTATATTATACAAGAATTTACGAAAATAATTTATGACAAAATTATCTCTCTTAAAAAGTCTTAGGTTAAAATCTACAACAACATAATTAACTCTGTATTACATAATAAACTAAATCTGTATCATTTATCACCTTACTATTCGCGTCGAATATGACCCTGGTCTGGCCTGAAATTCCATAATATTTTGTTAATATTTCGTTATTTTGATTTATTAAACCAAATCATTCTTAATAAAAATGTTTTATTCTGTTACGCTATTACAAAATACATATTTACGGTCTATTTAGTCAAAATTGTCATGCGGGTTACAGTTTTCATAGTTATTTAACGAATATTCAGTGGTATATTGAAGAAGATTGTACATTCGTTTCCTGCTTGGGAAAACTCTCTCAACGTACGTACGTATACTCTCAACGTACAATAACCGGGCAAATTTTAATTAAATATCTCTGAAGGGGAAATTAATTTAAGCTTTTCAATATTTCGTTTCATGTAAACAGAACATTTGAACAAAGCAAAGTGAATTTCACATAGTCAGAGGTAGGTATGTATGTAGGTGTCGTGAACTCATTATTATTTCACGGCTGTGCACGAGCCTCCTCTCACAATAAGAGATTTTTAGACCAGTGTCCACCGCGCTGGTCAAGTGCGAATTGGTAGGCATTAAAAAAAACACAGCGCTCAAAGTTGTGTAAGTAGGGGAGAGTGGTCGAAATCGGATAGAGGGTGAAACCAGATATTCAGTATCTATTTCCATACTCCGCGTTTAGTTGTATTATTTTAACTAGTGTAGATATACGCAAAATCACTTACCCACTGGGGTTGCAAACGACGGACAAAGTAAAATCTCAACGCGTGCAATTATAAACGAAATTTTAGAACAAAGTTGAGCTGTATTATGTCATAGAATTGTATTATGTCATCGTATTATTTCAGAAGTAATACATATTTAACCTTCTAAAAAGGTATGTATTGCTGCTTTGATTATAAACATAACCGGTTAGTTAAGTGGTTAATTTCAAAAATATTATCTATATCCCGATATCGCCTATCCGGTTTCACCCATATTGATGTATATGGGATGTGGGTGTTTGTTTTATTTCTCGTTATAATTACTTCTTTTTACAGAATGCGAGCGTTAACATGCCTAAATTTTACAGAATTCGAGCGTAAATATGCCACAAATATATAACCGATCAAAGAATTCCTGCACTTCTTGTCTTAGATGGTCACGCCACTCACACCTTGAAGCTAAAGTCATAGCTAATGACTCATCGTTATGCTCATAAAACTCTTCTCTTGTAATCTCACTGCACGTATCATTTAAAGCCACTAGATGATGGTTTCATGCGTTTGAGCACATTTTTCTCGCAAGAAGTTCAATTATATTTTCTCGGGTTGGTCATTAATGCCCCAGGGAAAAAATCGTAGGGGATGAAATTTTGTCTGAATCGCCGTGAAACTGAAATAGCCTATACCAACAGTTATTTAAAGGTAAAGATTAGAAAGTCCTAATAAATGAAAAAAATCAAGAGGATTTGGAGTGTTTGATTTGTGGCGAAAAATATAGTCGAGAAAAGTCTGCAGATGAATAGTACTTATGCAACGCTCGCAAAAATATTACATAGATGATGTATTTCATTTGCCGCTATAACAACATAATAGCAGAATAAAATAAATATTTAAGGGGGCTCCCATACAACTAATGCGGCTTTTTTGCTTGAAATTAGTAACGGCAACAGGTACACGCTTGAAATATTCACAGAATATTTATTGGCTGCGTCTATTCGTACCTTCCTGATATACCGTATTCGTTCCTGACATTCCACCCCCTAAAGGGTGCTAAGTAGGGGTTAAAACTTTTTATGAATGTCCGCCAATTTTTATGCAAGCTTTATGAAATTTAGATGGTAAGTGCTTAGTGTCGCCCATGGACATCTGCAAGCATCTCCATACAGCGATTCTATCTGAAATCGATCACAGACACGTTGCTACTCCAGAGAACTAGGATGGCTTCTTCGCTTGGAAGGTTTCTTAAAACAAATATTACATAAACTTTGATCCTAGCATTTCTGAAATTTAATAACTGCTCTTGATTTACTTGAAACATATTGTTTAGATATTCACCAAATTTAACGAAATGTTTTATTAAATCAAGTAATAAGCAGCTAAAATTTGCGAATGCACACAGAACCAAACAAACAAGATTGCAGTGTCTACATTACGACACTGCAGTCTCTCGTGTTTTTACTTCTCGACTTTACATCTGCTCTCGTGGATAAATATAATATAAACAGATAATGGTGGAACTCTTCGTGCGCGAGTAAGTATGTAGATATTGATATGTGCTCTAATATTGTAGAACATTTTTTTGTTGTATCGTCTATAGTTTTCGCAGCGTAAGCGACGAAAAGAATTTTTAAGATTTTTTTTACAGCTTGGTTCACATTACTGAAGTTTTAGCAAGGATCCCTTATTTTTCTAGTAATAAATATAGCCTATGTTACTTTGGAATAATACAGAATTCTAATGGTGAAAGAATTATTAAAATCGGTTGAGTAGTTTTTGGCTTTATTCATTACAAACACACAAAAATCCAAAAATACAAACATACAAAAATACAAAGTTTTCCTCTTTATAATATTAGTATCGACATAGATATGGATGAGTAGGCGGTCGAGTGATGCGGGGCAAGGGGACAGATTAGCCGCAGGTATCTCAAGGAAAGAACTCTGGCTCGCCGAGATTTAAATGTTTCGCTGCAAATTACTTCTAACGACGATATCTCGAAAACTATTCATCGTATTGATATAGTGTACTGGGAAATTTTAACTTGCATTAAATGCCTAAGCTAACTAACATATACATTTGGATAAGGATTTATACTGAACTAAAGAAAATAGCTTTGAAAATAACGTAATGTTTTTAATTAAAAATTGGAACATAAAAGTGGTTATTGTAAGTCAACCGTAAGAGATAGAGATATGCTATCGCCGACATATTTATCGCACATTTATAGATTTTGATATTGTTAGTACATTACTCAACTGTATCTTTGTTAGTTTACGCGGCGTTCGCGTGAAAAGCTCCAGTTGGCCAGATTTTTTGCGACCTCTTCAGCAGTTATCGCCGTATTTCTGATAATTTACATAAAAGCATAATAAATTATACACCTAAACCTTTCACATAAATCACTCTATCTATCGTTAAAACCGTATAACAATCCATTCGGTAGTTTTAGAGTTTATCGCTTTCAGAGATACAGAAAGACGCGGCCGGGGACGTCATTTTATAATATTTATAAATATTACATAAGTATTAGGTCACTGCCGCCCAAAGTCATCGA
This sequence comes from Cecropterus lyciades, assembly GCA_002930495.1. Classification (NCBI taxonomy): domain Eukaryota; kingdom Metazoa; phylum Arthropoda; class Insecta; order Lepidoptera; family Hesperiidae; genus Cecropterus; species Cecropterus lyciades. The sequence goes on along the minus strand of MOOZ01001634.1, from coordinate 190,530 downwards.
CAATTAGTCTTAAATAGGACTGATGAGCTAAAGTGGACTACAGTTGCGTTTTTACCCCTAAAGACCAAGTTGGGGTATTCTCCGTATACACCGACTTCGGGCCTATGTAGTGTGTATTTACTAAACCAATATATTTTTAAATTAGTTTTACTTTTTTTGTGGCATAGAAGTCGGTTAAATTTCTTGTTTAAAACCTTCATTACTATACATTTACCTTCTTCATATGACAATTATAGCTACATAAACTTGCCAGTATTGATGGAATATGTTTATTTTATTTATATTTTTATCATTTATTATTTATATTATCTTTCTAAAACTGAACAATAACGCCTCATGGCGTATAGGCGCTCGAAACCTACACGAGGACAGTGAATGGCCCAGGGATAATTAGAGGGGACTTTGGTGACATTACTGTTTACGAGCTTTTTATTTTCCAAGTAGAAATTAAAGGACCTTCTGATATTATGGGCACCTAAATAACATATATGTGTTAAGTTTGACAACCGTTTGTTTAGACATTGTTCCTTAATAGTCGTCGTCGTTAGTGAAACTTGTCGGTGATGTCGCGCGTGGTTTGAAAATATCCGACAAGGGATGGCTACTAATCTGTAATTCCTTCTAACGCTGCTTACATTAAAAATAGTATTGTGTATTTTACTTAGGCCTCCTCCAGTTGTGGATAAATACTCGTATAAATGCAGCAGTGAAAAAAGGTTACATCTACATCCCTTCATGAATCAAAGCAAACTATTGGCCATTTAGCTTGTACTGCATATCTCTTTAAAAACTGTAATAGTCACTCATAAGATTCTGGAACATGCTTTAGTTGTACCAATAATTAAATGATTTGTTTAATATTCGTTTCCTGTTGTACAGGCTTGTTTGCTTTCAAGTTTATTTTTCGCTGAAAATGTTCCTGGAGTGGAAAAAGCCAATATTTTCACACAAGTAAATAGAGTAATATATACAAAAATAACCTACATTGAGCTGGCAAGGTAAATATCCCGGATAAAATGTTCACAGATTTGCCTCATTTAATGGAGAAAATCTCCATTTAATGAGGCATCATGATAAAGTGTTGCCAATTATTATTTTTTCACCATTCGTATGGCTATCAAAAATAAAACGAAAATTGTTAATAAGTAATTGGTAATAAGGTGCGTTGGTGGGATTTTACTCGTGTACGTGAAACAGAAAAAAAAGCTCCGATTGGTGTAACGTGTTGTACAACAATGATGCTTTTGTCTTTATTATGTGTGTAGTAACATGTCAGTATAAAACTTTATGCTAAACCAATGATGTATTCACATTACTATTTATTACTCTATTCGGTTATTTCATCATTTAGATAATTGCATTTTAGAAGTCATTTTAGACATCAATTATTCAAGAAGATAGCATATATACACTTTAATACATAAGACTGACCATCTTCAAATTTTATATAATTTTTGCAAAGGAAAACCAGAGGCAACGGGTCTTAAAAGCGCGGGATTTAAACAGAAAATGTGATTGTCCTAGGTACAACTCTGACCAAGGTTCAGCAGGTTCCTTTGTATATCTATTCATATAATAAATCTGTAGGTAATCGATTCCTGTACATGGAAGATATTTAGGAGAAAACCATATTTAGGAGTCTTAATTAATGAATAGAATCCAAAAACATGATTTTTATATATCTTTTTTATTTGTCTGTGCATTTGTGCACGTTAATCTCAGGAATGGTTGATTCGATTTTTGAATGCGACTTTCACTAATGTTTTGTAGTAAGTATGTTTCACTTAACATTTAATGTTTGTTTTATATGAATCAGTTAATAAATAAAAAAAGTTGTGTCAATTTAAAAATTACGAATTTGTTCTTTGTTAGATACAAGTGTTAATATTGGGTCCCGGGTTCGATCCCCGGCCAGACAGACATCTGAATGATGAGTTTAGATTTCTGTTCTGGTCTGGGTGTTTGTGTATTCGTCTTTGTATGTCCATGACACCCACGACACAGGAGAAAATCCTACCGTGGGGCTATGAGTGTAAAAAGCGTTTTTTTTTATATAGACATGGACAACCAACAAAGCTTGCTGAATCCTTAAGTAATTCTATCTTATCACACCAAATAAGTATTGTACATCTCCAGTAAAATGAATCATAAGAAATTAAAACTTCAATCTACATTCCACGATCCTCTGCTCACTCTTTATGTGAATTGGGCGTGATTTTAAGGATCGTGTTTTAATTTTCTATTTAAAACAATTTTTTGAAAAAAAATTCGTACAAAGTTCCCTATACTTTATCCGCGAATTCATTTTCATCGATTTTCCGATGGGAATAAGATATTTCCGCAGTGAAACGTAGCCTATGTATCAATCCAGGGTGCCAGCTAACTCCATACCAATTTTTTTTTAAATCGCTCCAGCAGCTTAGACGTGAAGTAGTAACAAACATACACACTCACAAACTTTCGCCTTTATAATATTAGTGTGATTTATGCTTTCATATAAATGTATACATATTTACGAAGCAAAATTAGTGACAAAAAGTAATATGGAGACAAATATACGTGTATAATAACTGAAAAGCGCGAAAAGAAATTTTGAATAAAAAATCGAAACCGACTTCTGTTAAATATAAAATAAAAACATTTGTAACACAAATAAAAGATACAAATTGGAACGAGTTATTTATGAACAAATATGATATAAATAAAAATTATAATCTTTTTGATAATCACATACAAAACATTTTTCAAAAAATATTTAAGGAAATTAAATAAAAATTTAATTACAGCATGGCTATCAAAATCAATTAAAGTTTCATATCGTAATATAAGACTATTACACCTGTTAAATAAAAGGACTAAAAATATTACATTAGACCAATACTATAAGACATATTGCAAAACACAAACGGGTAATAAAAACGACCACGAGGAATAATAACATAAGACGTATGAAAACCTCCAATAACAAAACTCGCACTATGTGGCGTCTAATACATGAAAAAGTAGGCAAACAAAATAATAAAGATTATAGTAATATACAGCTACATATTATTAATACGCTCATTAATAATCCACAGGACATTGCAGAAAACTTTAATGATTACTTCTTAAATGTTGGATTCTCGCCTATAGCAAGCAACCCGAAACAACAACAACAGCAGAGCAAACAAAATTCTATATTTATTAGTCCAGTGACAGAACAAGAAATACTTACAATAATTAAATCGTTAAAAAATACCCATAGTGTAGGATGCGACAATATCTCGGTACGTTTAATTAAAGCAGCCGGCGAATATCTAACAAAACCATTAACTTATCTCATTAACCAATCCTTCAATGAAGGTACTTTCCTAGATCTGCTCAAAATAACAATAATCAAACCAATGTTTAAAAAAGGAAATAAAACTGATCCTTCAAACTACAGACCATTTCCCTATTACCAATTAACTCCAAAATATTTGAAAAAGCAATGTGTAACAGGCTATATTCATTATTAGAAAAATTTGAACTCCTAAACCCTAATCAAAATGCCTTTCAAAAAAATAAATCGACAACCACAACAATGGAATTTTTAAATGACTAATACTACGCAGTAGGAATTCTTATACTTCTTACATGTAGGAATACTTCTTGACATGATCAAAGCATATGACAGAGTAAATCATAAAATCTTATTAGAGAAACTATGGAATATAGGGGTCAGAGGACTAGCACATAAGTGGTTTAAATCATATTTAGTGAACCGAAAACAATACGTGAATATAGAATTTAAAAATAAGGAAAACAAATCTTGACCATTTAATCCTCTACATAAAAGCGTGGCCGTGTACGAAAGCATCCAACCAAAACTGAACCCTATTTAATATTATTAATCATATTGGAAATTCTTGTATTTAGAAAATGTCAAATTACAATCATTTTACCGTCGTAATCATACAGACCATAATATATTCAGTTTAAACCAATTCAACTAAACAGATACAATATTAAACATAAACATAAACGCTTTCTACACTCATAGCCCCACAGTAGGATTTTCTCCTGTGTCGTGGGTGCCATGGACACAAAAAAAATTATGTATGACAGAATTAAAAGTTCTAAAATTCTAAAAAAAAGTCAGCGACAGCATATGTCTATCTTTTCAGCTAAACTCAGTGTACCCTTTTATATGCTATTGGTTAGCATATAAAAGGGTACACTATTGGTATTTCTTCCAAAATAATGCATTATTTGCGAAATTGTTTTTATAAATATAATATTTATTTTTATCCAAATAAAAACATAAATTGGTTTTCTTTGTAGTAACTAATACGCGGGTGAAACCGTGGGGCGCAGCTAGTTATACAATAAAAAAATAAAACAACAACGGCTCGTATTTTACCTTATTTGGGATAAATAAAAAAAATAAACACGAAAACCTATAATTTTCACTTATATATTAAAGTATGGAGATATTTTAAATTTGATATTTATAAATTCGAATGTCACGAACTTCTATAAAAACGTTCAACTCTATTTTACCGTTTGTTCCGGAATGTTCAAAAAAAACTTTCTAATTGTGTATGCAATGTACAAAATATTTTATTTTACGTCATCTTATATTTCCACTTCAGTAACTGACTAAAATACTGTATGTGTATAAATAGATGGAATTTCCAAAACGTTTAATTTCATTAAATTTCGAACAAAAGTTACTAGAAGTAGTAACTGAGGTATTTTTATAAAATACTCGCTAATTTCTATTTTTCTTTAGAAAGTGTAGTTCCATATCCAAAAAGATATGAACTTTATAAAAGGTAATATATTATTTACCCTCCGATATCAGTCTGTTAGTCATAGGGCTTTATCTCGAAAACCGTAATAGATATGGCCGTTCATACTCGTATAACCAAATTTAAAATGTTTTAAATGAAAAAACATAAGTGATGCATTTCTAATAAAATCTTGAACTTTGTGCAATATTTTACATTTTACGGATAGGAATTGAAATTTTAAGCCACAGGATTTTCTGATTTCGTACTTTTATACCAGTCCAATCCAATCTCATGAGAACTATGTTCACATAAACGTATTCATACAAAATTGAAAGGAACCAACTTTTCGCCGAGCATCACTTTATTTAATAAGATAGAGCAATTACAGTTTATACTGTATATACACTATACACTGGTTCAGCAATTATTGGATCGGGTACGTTATGGATACCCACTTAAGAGGCATAATCCGACAATTTATCAGTAGTCTATTATAGTATGAATAAATAGGGCTAATAAAACTCAAGACATCAGACATTCTATCACATAATAGGCCACGACGAGCAGACGCGGAGAATTAACTTTAAATCCCGATTTAATGACCGTCATTAGAATCAGTAAAATGCTTACATTTTTTTCTTAGTTATAAAATTTATGGTTATTATATGATAGAATACAGTAAAGTTGTACAAAGATTTCCTATTTTACTAAGCTCTTTAAAAGAAACTTTGCAACGCCTTAGACGCGGTGAACGTTGGTGTTTCAAAAGAGCTTGTAGATATCCTTTCTTCTCTCTGTGATCCGTGATGTACAAAGTAAAATGAATGGAATAGTTATTTGTCGACGTTATATTTCGATCTGAAACGTTTTATGTATTAAACGCGTCGTAAATATTTCTTACGACACGTATTCCTTGGTTCATTGTGCCATTTCACTAAAGAAAAGTAAGTAATTTGAATTTGAACTGAACTAAGTAATTTGATCAAATTCTCAATTTCATCATTTTCTAAGGTAATAAGTGGAAGGGTTCCAATATTATTACGAGCGTTATCTTTAAAACTGTCTGCTCAACAAAATTATAAATAAATAATATTTAATAACAACATATCTTACAAAACAAAAACCTTATATAAGCTATAAATCTTTCACTTTACGCCAGCCTACATTTACATCAGCCTACTGGGGTGCTCAGAGTTATAGGCGTCATACTAAATATAGACAAACACAAAACAAAAACTTAGATCTATTTACGGCTCGAGTGAATTTATTGATCAATATTGAACAAAGGTGGAGGTTAAAATTGAACGTCGGTAGCGAGGAGGAGGGAAAGGAACGCGGAGCGGGCTGCGGCGTAGTACTCGTATTCTGCCATTGATCTGTTTGAAGCAAATAAAAGGCACTTGTCTATGCAATTGTTAACGTTACATTCGACGACCCGCGTGGCGGAGCGGTCACAATACTGGTCTGCCACGCAGTGGGTCCCGGGTTCGATCCCCGGCCAGACAGACATCTGAATGATGAGTTT
>MOOZ01001634.1:151338-172096 GCA_002930495.1 Cecropterus lyciades | reverse complement strand
TAATTAACTCTAGGTAAGATCAAATTCTCACCTAAGATTAGCCACAGATGCGTTGCTACCCCTGAGGAAGATGGAAGGCCTCTGCATAGTATGTCTCTCTTACCACACCCTTCAGACCAGAAAACAACAGCGCATAACACTGCTGTTATTACGCAGAAATAGGTGTGGCGGTGGTGCTTCCGGAGTCGAACCACAAAGAGTTCTACCACCTTCAATATTATTACTACTGTTTACTATTTAAATTTTTAGATTAGTTTATAATTTGACATATTCTTACAAAGTACATTGGCAACTTCACGTTTGAGTGAAGTTTTACTAGATTGAAAGATATCAATTGTGTTAAATGTTTTATTATAAATTCTGTGAAGCTTATTGACAAACGAATTTTGAGCATAGTTCTTTTATGGGCAGTAGCAAAGAGTGCCGTATGTCTAGTTCGTAAATTTGGAACACTAAAACTTAAAATTTGTGAGGCTAATTCACAACAGTCTATGTAGTTATAACATATGCTACGTAGAAAGGACATATCAATTAAGGTTCGTCTACTTTGAAGAGGCATGCAATTGTAGTGGAGACTAGACTGTCATCTGAAAAGCGGCGGGAAAATCGAAAATGTAGGTGCTTTAAAATTTTTAACTGAATATTCTCCGGCTTTAGAATATGCGGCACATATTGAGGATTCTCGAGAATACTTCTGACATATGCAAAGTATAGTACTCGTAAACATCCAATGTCTGAAAAGAGGGTTACTGACTCGTAAAACAAAACCAAAATTTTCGTATACTTTCGCCACTATTGTATCGATATGTTCGAAAAATCTTAATTTTGAGTCCATTTTAACCCCTAGGTCAAGTACATTATTCAATTTAGATAAAGTAAAATTATTTATTTTATAATTGTATTTGATTGGATTAGTTTTACTAGTTAATGATACAAGACAACATATTATGACATCTACTTTAGATTTATACCAATAAGATTTTTAATATAATAAGAGTTTAATCTATCTAGATCGGCTTGAAGGTACAATCAGTAATCCTATTAATTTCCATAAAGATTTTTGTGTCGTCAGCATACGTTCAAAATTTTGCATGCTTAAAGCATCTACCCACATCATATAAGTACGTGGCATATAACAATGGTCCCAGCATGGAACCCTGCGGTAGGCTAGATGCAAATTCTATAAAATCGGAGCGTGAACTACCTACCACTATAGCTTGAGAACGATTGCGCAGATATGACTCAAACCATCTCAACAAATTACCGTGGATACCCAGTTCAGATGGTAGAAGTATACTATGGTCAGCACGGTCAAATGCGTTCTTAAAATCTTTAATATTACATCTACTTGTGACCCACCGTCTACACTATAAGTTACATAGTCTACAAAAACTCCTAGGTTAGTAACAGTAGACCGGGCCTTTATAAGTCCATGTTGTTCAGAGGGAATCGAAGTGGCAATTATTGGATATATATGAGTATGGACTGCTCTTTCACATAGTTTACTAAGTACGTTCAGAATCAAAATAGTTCTCAATTGTTGATTTAAGGCCCTTATTATAAATTGGTACTATATGGGCTGTTTTCCACATACAAACATATATTTATTTAAAATAAGTTAGATAGGAAGAGATAGATGATCTGCACACTTGGTGAAAAATATTGTTGGAATCGCTACCCGCTCCTTCCAATATGTCGAGATTTTTAATTAGCTTTAAAATATGCTCTTTGGTCATATTAATGTCATTTGTAGCTGCAAATTGCGATTGATTATTATGCGTATCTTGTAAATAACATTCGGACTGCATTTCTTTTTGTCTACGTCTTAGGTCTGAAAATTGAGCATACTCGTTTGGGTTTTTGTATTTTTTCCAATGTTTGTGAACGTAAAAATTTTCTTTAATTAAATTTATTAAAGGTTTGCTATACCAGATGGGATGAGTGTGCACACCACAGTGGTAAACCTGAGGAACATATTTTTGTATGCAGTTATTTATAATTGCATAAAAACCATCTATTATACTCTCAATATTTATGTTATTGTCTAATATAAACGAACCAATCCTGTTGACTTACGAGTAACTCGTAACATTTCATTAATAATATTAAAGACGTGCTTTGTTCGCGATTGTATTTTCAAGGGAGGTAAGAGGATATCTGATGCAGCGATAATGAGTGAAGGGTGGTGACAGTCTTCTTTAACAAGATGGAGGTTGTATCTACTTTCAGTGATGGACGAGTCTGAAAAAATTAGGTCTAGTATTTTATTACGATAATTTGAGATGACATTATATTTCAACAGGGCCTTTCCTAAGTATGACAGTTTCGTCTTGTGTCCAGTCTGTACACAGTAGGTTCAAGTCACCTGCAAGCATAAACTGATCGTTGGGATGATTATTATGTATTTGTGAAATAAGATTAACAAACACTCCTGTTCTCTCTGAGTGTGAAAAGTTAGGGGGTATGTAAACCACTGCTATGTGACGTCTAATTCAACAGCATTAGAAGGAACCGTCACCCAAATGCACTCAAGGTTATCACAATGCCATTCGGATCTCATACGCGCCTGCAAGTATGGTGCGCACATTAACATGACTCCACCTCATTCATTCACTCGCCTCATGTTAGCATTGTAAAGTAAAAGTACCCAGGCAACCATTTCACATTTTTAGGGTTCGGACCCATAGGTTCAAAACGGAACTCTATTACTAAGATTTCGCTGTACGTCCGTGTCCTTCTGTCTGTCACTAGATTGTATTCCAAGAACTGTGAAAACAGTTGAAATTTTCACAGATGTTGTATTTCTGTTGCCGCTGTAACATATAACAAATGTGTTTATTACTGCTAAATATATAAATTGACCGAGATAAATCGATTTAGTTAGGTTTAATTTTTAGAAAATGTCGTTTTATCCGTGTTTTCAGGGATAAAAAATTGCAACAATATCATTAGAATATCAAGGTAAATTTCGCTATCATGTGTAATGTTATGGTGGTGAAAAATCGGATGGTCACCAACCAGAACACCCCGGTTCAAATCCACATGTCATCAATTTAGTTCTTTTATTATCCATATACTTGGGCGATTTTTTACTTTGTGACAAAAATAATAAAAACAGACCTGTTTTGTTTCACTCACACCTTATAATATGCTAATTGACATAAATTAGTAAGTTATAGAGGAACCGGTTAAATTTATTTAGTTTTAATTTAGGCCGGCTACTCGATATACGCACGCGCACAGCTGTGCTCTACTGTGCGCGTGCATACATATATCTTTATGTGACGATTTCTACCAATACGCAGACCCCGTGAGCCGCGTTAAGTATATATATATATATACATATATTATATTATATTTATGCCTATATTTAGTAAAAATAAACGAAATTGTACAAACGGTTACATGGCTTTTTGATTTAACCTGATTCAAAGTCTAATTCAGGTCTAATTTGAGTCAAATCATAATTAAAATCGGAGGAGCCATAAAGATTTCCGACAAAATTGAAAAAAAAAACAAAATAAACTATCTTTCTCTAAGCGACGCTACCATATATACCGTACCATAACACCTCTACCTCTACAAACACAATACCACAATCAAACCCATGACCACCACCACCCACCACCCTCCACCATAATCTCTACCATATGCACCGACTCCACCTGTATCTCCATTTTCACCCTCATTACTACTAATAATACCACCACTACCACCATAAGCACAGTTAACATAACCATCATCTCCACCTTCACCAACGACGCCAGCACCAGCAACATCACCAGCACAACATGGTATGCCAATACCACCACCACCGCCAACTTCACCTCCACCACCACCACTGACCCCTTCTCCTCCACAATCGCCACCAACAATAATACATCCACCTCCGCCTCTACAATCACCTACAACACTAGCACCTTAACTAAGGTTGGGCACAGATGATATGCTTTCTCGGCTTTTAATAACTATTTTTAATGATAATACGAGTAAGTTAATAATAATTTTATTACGAAATTATTTAATACTGAGTACATTCTACATTTACTTAGACATGACGATGCTCCTAAGCAAGATATTTTTCTGTTCGTTCAAACGAAGAGTGTTTTTAGGATTCCGTAGTCAATGGCAAAATACGGAACCCTTATAGATTCGTCATGTCTGTCTGTCCGTCCGTCCGTATGTCACAGCCATTTTTTTTCGAAAGTATTGGGCCTACATAGTTGAAACTTTGTAGGTTGATGTATTCTGTTAACCGCTATTCGAATGTTAAACAAAAATTAATAAATTAAAAAAATTAACGGGGATTATATATACGGAACTGAAACTATTTTTTTTCGCATCAAACCTATACGTGAGGGGTGTCTATGGATAGGTCTTTAAAAATGACATTAAGGTTCCTGAAACCATTTTTCGTCAAAATCAACCGTCTAACTTTTAAAATAAGAAAGTGAGAAAACAAATGGAAAACAATTCAATGGAAACTTTCAACGAAAATTGGTTTGAGTAAGATATCATTATTAATTTTTAAGAAATAATACATTTTCAAAAAACGCAAACACAATTTTGTCGTTGATACAAACGCTATGAAAAACCATGTTATTTTATTTTCTGACATAAAATAACTTGGTTTGTTGAAAATAATAGTAGCAGGCTACTCGGGAAAGTCCATGGGCAAGTCCGATTTGGCACTTGACTACTTTTTGAGCTTTTTCAAAAACCGAATAACATAACTTTGTAATTCATACAAACACTATGAAAAACAAACTTATGTTGGTAGTTGGATAACTATGTTTTATGTTTCAATACATAATAACTAAAAATAATATTTTGTTTTGTCTGCTGTTATTTAATGATAACGCTACGGAACCCTTCGCCTGCGAGTCCGACTCGCACTTGGCCGAAATTATTAAGATGACTTAACGTCGCTCTTATATATACATACATATATATACTTCTCAAAAGTGGGATCAAAAACTTCTCAAATATATTTGTGATATGTGTTTACGATATATACATATAATAACTGTAATAAATGTAAATATATAAAAATAAATAATGTAGTAACAATATAACAATGACATTTTATTTTTATTAATGTGGTATTTTCCATGATACAGTTACATACAGATGAAGTAAAGCGAGATTAAGCAGTCTTAAATTTTGTGTAAAGCGACGTGATAGTCGTGTTCGAAACATGCTTTAGGGGCTCAGCTTATTTCAATAAATATAGCGATTTGCACAAAATGTATTTAGGTGTTTTATCCCATTGTACATTTCGAATGAAATAGAAGTTTTAAGAGCATAATTGTACCTAACGATACGACAGATAGGCCACTTGATGGAAAGTGGTCACCATCGCCTATGGACATTTGTAACAACAGAGTCAACTAGAGTCGACAATGCATCGCCAACTTTGATGGAGAGCTCTTTTTGCACATTTCTTGAAGGTGTATTTATGCAAGAACGCTATTTGTAGTTCCAGTGATTTCAGGAACTACATTCTTATAAGAAAATGTAAATAGCACTTGAATAGTGAATGATATATTTTTCAATCATTCACACTAAAATTCCTTTTCATCCCTTAATAATCTGTACAAAGTACACAGTCCCGAAGTCGGCGCTTAACATACTTCGCTAGATCATGACGACGAAACTATGTTCTATGCGTATAGGAGCGCCGACTTCAGAACTATGTATGTACTTTGTACAGTATGTGTACAAAACCAACATATATTTGAATTATTTTTTACTTTTTTGTGGCATGAAAGTCGGTCTTATTTTTTAAAATACTATTACTACACTTTTATAAATAATATTAAGGTGAATGAATAGGTCTGAATTAATATGAACTAGGCGAATTGCATAGTTTTATATTTTCTTTTATGTTCCAACCTAACCTAATCCAACCAATATAAAACGCTACAGCTAAACCAAATCATAAGCCAGAAACCTAAGCTGCAAGCTCCAAATGCCTTACTCGATTAGGCATTAAGTACCCCTGCATCATCAGGGTTGAGGAATTGAAGGTCAAAATTTTCATGGCATATATCTGCTTAGTATTCTTATTATATATCCGAAAGCACCAAATAACTTACTTCTATTGTTTAGTCTAGCAGTATCGCTGCATCATCAGGATCGAGGAGTTGAAGGTAAAATTTTTAATCTTTTAGTTTTGCCCAGTAATCTTATGACATGCCTGTAAGCATGCATCTAATATGGTTTAGGCCTTTAGTATTCTTGCGTGATCAGGTTTGAAGAATCGAAGTTCACATTTTTTATTTTGTATCTTGGCTTAGTTTATTATGTTTATCTTATATCTTTTCAATCGTATTAAACATACGGAAACTCCAAATGGCCAACTCTTACAGTTTAAGCATGAAGTACTCCCTTTTTTTTTGGTTTCGCAGTGGAATGCTTTTACGCATCCACTCCCGTCATCGGGGTCTGAGCCGCTTTGACAGGGGTGGGTAGTATCGAACTCGCCGTCGCGCAGAGGACGTCAGAATACCGACTAAACCTAAACTGCGGCGCTCAACTCGTCTTTAATGGAACGCCAGAGGTTCCCCGTTCCGGACTCTCTCTGACGCCCCGACGTTAGCCTGGCAGGGCTACGACCCATGACACGACCATCTAAGGCGGGGGAAGGAGGCAAGCGTAGCGGCGTCGCCCTCTCCCTGGCCTTGCTCTGCGGAGCGGGTTACCAGCGTCGGTCTCCCGCTCCCGCTCCGCAGCCTCCTTCAGGAGTATAAAGCCTCACTGTAGTCGGCAACAGCTTGCCAGCACCTGCCGCTGACCAACATGGCGCTAATTATTCGTTCCAGCGACAGGTCCCCGCCGATGACGGCGGTCAGGTCGCTCCGTTGTGTCTGCCAGGCAGCGCAACTCTCAATAGTGTGGCGCGCCGTGTCAACGGGCGCGATACAAGCCTTACAGGAGGGTGAACTCTCCCTCCTGGCGATCTGATGCAGATACTTACCGAAGCACCCATGTCCGGTAAGCACCTGCGTCAGTCTAAACGACAAGACGCCGTGTTGTCGTTGAAGCCACTCCTTTAGTTTTGGCTGGATAGCCTCGACGATTTCAACTCCGGCAGCGGGGTTCCTCAGTTTGTCCCTCCACCGCCGGACGAGGGCACCTTAAGCCTCAGTTCGCAGTTCGCCCGCAGCCGACTCTTCACTCCGAGTTCGCGCCACCAAGCGGTATCGGTAGACCTCTACCAGTACCTTCGCCTCTAACTCCCAAGGCGGGTCACTCGCCAGGATCGTAGCAGCCGTCCAGGACACTGTACGGTACCCCCTGATAGCCCTCATCGCAATGACCCGTTGAGCTCTCCTCAGTAGGGCCTTATTACGCGCGGCGAGAGCGTCAGCCCAGATTGGGGTGCCGTACAGCGCCATAGACCTCACGATCACGCTGTCCAGCCTCCGGTAAGTCGACCTCGAGCAGACCACCAATGTTGGGCAGAAGTCTACCCAGCGCTGCAGCTGCGTTGATTAATTCGGGGGCGAGTTGGGCGAAATGAGGCCCAAAACACCATTTATCGTCAAGGTGCAACCCTAGGTATTTCATCTGATCCCGCACTGGCACATCCATAACGAGCGCCACTCCGACTTCAACGGTGTGAGCCCCTCCGGGCCCTCGGCATCGCTACACTTCAAGTGGAAGGTCAAATTTTTCATAATGTCTTATATACCTAATAGTTAGTTCCAAATTTCTTGAGATTCCAGTCGGTAAAAGCTGAGTTATCCCAAATTATCTAAAAAACAGGGGGAGTGATGATGGTTTCCACCACTTTTCCGTAACTTGAAGAGTTTACCATCCGATCACACCTATGTCCAAGAAAGAAAGTTCTGAACTGAAATCCCATCAATCCCATCAAATAAAAGAAAAAAAAATAGAAATTGGTTAAGAAACACTTGAGTTATTCAAGAATATAAGAAATCGTGTTTTTCCTACTTTCCGGAAAACCTGCAGATTTTATTTTTAATTTCTATAAAACGGATCTAAAAAACGGATCTATAAAACGGATGTGAAACTAATCGAATCGAATGTCGTACAAATCGTATTGATCGGTAGCCGCATCGCGGAGTACTTGGACATACATAAAAAAAAAAAAACAAACAAATAAAAATTGTATATACGTGACGAATAGATAAGAGGTGTTATCTAAGAGAGATTATTCTTTGGGAAGTCGGTTAAGAATAGATGCTTATGTTTAATTATTTCAAATTTATGTATTTTTTGGATTTACTTGAAGTAATTGTTTGTAAGTATATCGTCCATACTTCTATATCTGAGTGCTGAACACGGACACGAATTCCCGAATGCGGCCGACTTAATTTCTGGATCGTTTATATACAGAACAAGTCACAGGTACGTTTATACATTGGACATACCAGATCCGAACCGTGATAGACAATATGATATTGACAAGGATGACCTGTGTGCAGCTGTGATACGGTAGAAATAAATATATTAGAAAATGTAGTATTATCTGCCAGGACACGTGTCTAACGTGTTCAATGTCTGTACAATTAAAGTTAGTGTTCGTGTAACTACGCTAAATTACGCTATTATTATTAGTAATAATGAAAACACTGTAATAGTGTAATAATTTATTATGCTATTACAGTGGTTTTCATTTTATCATTTAAAAATAGATTGTAATTTCTTAATAAGTGATTCCTATAGTTATAGATAAATAAGTCAGAATCTGTTATTATAATTAAAAAAGTCAAGTGTACATTTTTCTCAATAATGCATTATTGCGCGTACTTTCTGGAAGAGATTGAAGTTTTAACTAATAATAAAATCTGGAGTGTTATGAACACGTAGTATTCTAAGTAACTACTATGGTAGTTACTTAGAATACTCAGGACTCTCGAACTCTATCTATCCAGCATATGACGAACAATTTTCAAATGATATCATGTGTCCAGAATGAGGCGTTAAAATGATCCTAAGTGTCATGCGAGTATAAACTGTATGAGCCTAATGGTTGCAAGTCGACCTCTCAATCAGGGGTCGTAAGGAAACCCAAGCACGCACCTCTGATTTTTGAAAATCTTTTTTAGAACTTTAGATATTTTCATATGACAAGTACTTTAATTAAGTTAAATACATCTTCAGTAAAACTTCCGTTGAACCCTCGTAGAACCTTTACGTGTTTCTATTTTTTGAATAAAGTAATTAATAAGAGAACTTTGAAATCTGACTGCAATAATAATTATATGTACAACACACGGTAATTAAGGAGAAGTATATATAAAATATCGAGTTAAACTATTACTTTAACTATATTATGGTGGGAGATGCGCAGCCAATGGGAGCTCCTGAATGACCTAGAAATAGGTCAGGTCATCCTGCGTACTGGAGCCCGTGGGAGGTATCAGTTGTATAGTGCCAACGAGCCTGTACGAACGTCGAATCAGCAGAAACGGGAACTGCATACGCGATATAATAAAATTATAATCAATCAAAAAATAAACAAGTATTGCTGAGAAAACTAGCGAAAGGAAAATCTTTCCTTATCGTTGTCGTGCCGCGCGCTAACTTTTGCGACCTTCAAAACTTTCGTAAAGTTTGTTGTTGAACTTCAGTTAAAAACTTGTTGAATTATAACAAAACGAAAGATTTTTTGAAATAAAGTACTCTTAAAAAACTTTTTACGTTACCTTCTCGCATATGGCTGATATAAATAACATTTCTATCCATTTGGATGATCATGATATAGAGCAGGCTTGGAGAGATAAGAGTACGAAAAATACAATTTATTTATTGAGATAAATTAAAATTAAGTGATTTTTACACCCAAATATTTTATTTTGTTCTTAGTGAAGGAGAAAGACCGCGACGAAACTGGCAATGGATCGACTTCCAGCAGTGAAGAAAACGATCTATGCAGCACCGTAAGTACAAGATAACTTTTATAAATCCATACGGGTGATGTTATAGAATATTTTAATTCCACTGCAAATTTATTTTTCATAACATTACATATGTACACAACATTACATTATATTACAAACTCACGCTTTAATACAAATAGGTATTTATATTCCTATTTACCTTAGTGCAGTTTGTGTCCAGGAATTTAAAAGCGCAATTAAATATCACGTCCGTGAAAGAAAGAGTTGATCCTATTTCGTTCCTTGAAGTTACCTCATCTTAAACGGATATTTTACATATTATTATAATGTATGATAAAGATAGGGAAATAAATAACGTTTGTTTCTGCGTTGGTTCCGGTCCAAACTAAGTTATTTGTAACTTTAATTTCGTGAGAACATATCTAAATATAAACTGGTGTCTATTAATTAAAATATTTCATGTTGTAGTATTTTTATTGTTTTTACCTATAAAATATTACTTTTAAAGTAGTTATGTTTATTTTAATGAAAAATAATTATCTTATTTTAGCTTTGATACTTTTCTATAAAAATTTTGTACTTCTTGGTAGGAAAATTGTTTAATAAAACGAAAAGTAATATAATGAAATTACTTACAAATTTCACATACCACACCCGTATTTTATGATTAAAATATATATTATTATACCCGATTCCTATTATTACAATATATATTATTATTGTTAGAGTCTATCGTCATCATCATTATTCAACAATGGGACTAGTAGTAGACATGGGACTAGTTTAAGCCAAAGCTTGGACGACCATGAGGTCGTCCAAGCCTATTTGTTATGTTATCTATAAGCGTTATAGAAACTAACTTGAAGTATAACTACTTGGATTTCGAGCTGGAATTGTTTAACGCAAAATAATTAAGAGCAAAATAATGCTGACGCTTTACACTTATTTCATCATTAATTTTATTTCGATGACAATCAAATTCACACACAAAAATATTTATCACATAAGCCGCTAGTACGGGCGGCGCCGTCGGCCGCCGACGGACGCGACCCTAACGATATTTATGAAATCCCCGTGTTCCTTGTATCGGTGTTGTAAATGCACGCCGTAAAGTAAATTACTAAAACATTTCTTGTTGCAACATCCAGTGTAATTCTCAATAGCAAATAATTTTCAACACTATGCTTTAATTGATAACCTCGACTGTAATTCGAACATCTTGAAAAGTTCTTATGATATACAACAGGTTTTTTGCTATAGAAGACGGGCACATCATTAATAACGAGTTTTTGTATGCAGCTTGACTTTGAGAGACAGAAATATACGGGTATATTGTAGGGTCCTCAATGTGCGATTTGGTTTTAAATAAATGAAACAACCGTCATCTTCGATGTCGGTTTTTACTGTTTTCACTGTACTACTGTTTTACTGAGGCAATGTTACATACACTCGATTAAACCAATATACTAACCATAGTGTCAGAGTGCGCGTGGTGCCGTTTGGTGTCGGTCTTGAATAGTACTAGCTTTTTTTCTTCCCGTGGATAATGTATGAGGTGATTAAAGGACAAAATCTACGAGATGAACAACAGCGTCTTTCTGTGTATCATCAACACCTACTGCGGTCACTAATGCGTATGCCAGAAGTGGTGACTATTACCAAAAACCTCCATTTGGGGTTGGCCTATGCTTAAACTTTCAAACTATTGTCAACTTCATTCGCTTACCCTGAAAATACCTAATAGTGCCTAAAACCGATTTATCGTGTGTGATAACTAACTATATTCGGAACATAGTAATTTGGTCTAATCGTATGAGTAGTTAATCACATTGTCAAATTCAGTAACCAACCGCAAGGAGGATCAGAGACTCCCCAAGATTAGCCACGGATGCGATGCTACTCCCGAGGAGTAAGTCGAAACATCTCATATATTTATGTGTCACACTTATCACACCCTTCAGACTAGAATACAACAGCGTGTAACACTGCTATTATAACTCAGAAATAGGTGTGGCGGTGGTGCTTCAGACTCAGATAAGATTTATCTGGGGTTGATTACAAATTACTATTGTCGGAAGAGGCTATTTACCATTAGGTGGACTGGATGTTGCTTGTTATTCCTATATTATAAAAAACCTCTTGAGGTCCACTACTGGATACAGGCCTCTTTTAATAAAAGCTTTTGTCAGTGCGTGCGTCGTATAATGAGGGGCATGCGTGACTGCAGGTGACTGCAGTTTGTGTTGATTTTAAATGGGGAGACGACGCTGCCCACCTCCTGAATTTGTCCCTTAGTCGCCTCCTACGTTATCCACGGAAATAAATGGAGTTATAATCAACACCACACGTCTTACTTGTGGCTTATTTTGAATAACATTTCCAAAAATTTCTAGCATTGATACCGGTAGTATAAGAAAGGCTAAACCTATAATCCTGCAAATGATAATAGCAAAAGGGGAGGCTAACGGATGTATGTTAGTGTGAGTTCGCGGGGTGAGAGGCGAGGCCTGTGGGCGTCTGTACCGATATTATGACGGGCGGTTTTCAAGTTCACTGTCAGTACTTCGTCGGTGATCACCACGTAAAGAACTCTGTAAGAACTCGGTAAAGTTCTACTGCTACTCATAAGTTCTAAAAGTGTATTCCGTTCAGCAAGCCCCAGTAATGCCTATGGTAAGTAATATTATGTTTGGTTCACCTAATTGACTTTTTTATATAACTTTTTATAGATAAAAATAATAAACGACAGTTTTTTAAACCAATTTGTAAATTTAATATCTCTCAATAAAAAGATTTTAAATTATAAAAAAATACTTAATCTCTTTGGTATGGAAATATCTTTTATAGTAGGTAAATTTTATTTTATGCATTTAAAGTATATTTTAGGTGTTTTTAGTTTAGTTACTTAACAATATGACACATCTTACGTGCGTAAAAATAAAGGCCAGAAAGGTGGAAAATTGCATAGAAAATAAAACTTTTCGCGAAAGTTTGACAACTTTTTAACTAATATATTTATGGTGTAATATTCCGTGTTCATAATAATAAGCTCATCAAACAACTGTGGAAATAGGATAATAAATTGATGCAATGCAATTTGAGTGTGAGAGACAGTGTGTGTGAGAATTACGTGAACAATATTTTTAAGACGTAATTTCCCCTAATTCTCAGTCTCAGTGACTAAACGTCGGAAATTTATAATGGAAATTGAGACATTTTATGTCGGAATAAACCAGGAGAAAATACCTATATATTCCTACAAAAAAATACAATCGCAGAATGCAATTCAAGACAAAAGTAAAAACAAAAAATACAATTAATTAAAAATAGGCCATTGTGTTCTTACTGTAATAAAAAAGAGAAATATTGATCTTAAAATGAATGTTCTAACACTGTCCGATAAAAAAGTCAAGGCGTTTTCTATCCGTGTACTTTACAATTATATTTTGAGACTAAAGAGTCTCAAAATATAATTGTAATGTAGTTATAAAAGCTGTTATGTTTTTTAAAGGTGTAAAAAATCTTAATACATATTATATCTTTTGTACCTTTTAAGTATTTTAAACGAAACTGGGTAGGTTTGGAGTAAATCCATACATCATAGCCGTAGGAAGGAGTAATCCTAATAATAATAATAGATATAATTATAATAAATGTTAAGAGCAGGTTGAAAACTAATTAACAGCGATTTACCCACTCCATAAAAATGTATTAGTAGTTTTATCTACCGTGAAAATTATTAAGGAAATAAATAATACGTTCATTTTCAAACTTGCATAATATATTGAAATTTCAAGAGACGTTTTCAAACAAAATTCCATTAATAAAAACTACATTGTTAACCAAAAATGATCCTTACAGATTTTTAATTCTCGACGGCGAAATAATCAGGTTTGTTGGCACAAGTAATAAACTTTACTAACTGTTTTTGCATGCATACAACGTCTGTACGTACATAGTTTGAAATCTAATAATTTAATAAATAGAAGTTTAATCGAACATTTTAAATCAGGATTCTGGGTACGATAGTGACGTCTGTAACCGTACAATCTTAATAAATCGGCGACTGTAAATTATGAAGAATATTTACACTGATAATTTAACAACCACTTCGGCACTACACCATATATTTTATAATTTTTCTTTGAAATTGCATTTTATCCGACGGCACATTAGTCGATTCGAAAATAAAAAAGTAATGATAAAATGGAATGTTATAAAAATAATGGCTTTAGTAATTGTCGTACACTTTTAAATTTAGTTTATTTGTAATATTCATAATATAATAAATTAATTACTATAATACTATAATAATTACTATAAACTGCTTTGTTATCATCACTGACGTGTGACATGATTACAAAGTAAAGTAATTATTATAATTTAATAACAATATTGTGAACATCAATGACAGGGTAATTAAATTGAATGTAATGAATTATATAATGTCAGAATTTTGGGTCATTTATATATTAGAATTTTCTATAGATTTTGTAATATGCTGGATTTATAGATAATTGGATTACATATTAATAAAAGTTATTTTTAAGAAACAATACATCACTAATTTTGCAATTTCGAGTGGGTAATTATCGCGAGTGGAATTTTATAGGAAATTCTTTATTGTAATTGATTTTAGGGCCTTTTTTCCTACGGGTTATGTCCTACTTATATTTTGTGTAAATATTTTAAATCCGTTTGAGAACGGGTATCCTGTTGAGAGAATTATATATGACTTATACGAAAATACACCACTAAACCAATGTCAATTTTTATATCATAACCTATGGACGCTCTTTGCTCGGGAGTTTATTTCCGTTTTATTAATTTATTACTTGGTAAAGGGTATATTGATTACGATTGTTTTCATTTGTGCATACATTTTGTAAAACATTTTCCACTATTTTGTTCACACATTGGAAACCATAATGTCAATGTGATATATTCACCAATAATTAAAGCCTACGATCTCAAAATTATACTCATATTAAATTAATCAAATTTCAAATTATAAATTATTTTACGTAAAATAAATATTTACCAATGATCGAATAAACTGTCAATTTACATTGACCACCGCAATGTACCTTGGTCTAAAACCCTTTCAGTCTGGCAAGTGACTCCTAATCAGAAATGAGAAAGTAATGATTTAACGAGGATAGCAAAAACAGTTTTCCTCAACAGTCAGTAAAATTGTTGACATAACTTTCGGAACGCCGTCGGCCGGCGCAATTTTAATCAACGCGTGTCAATTCATTTAATTCATACATTACTATAATAACACTAATAAACAAGTATAACAATCAACCCACAGAAATCATGTTAAAATATAAATATTATGTTATAATGTGACGTAATTTTAATAATCAATTTTTATGATCATGAATTGTTTGATCAATTCGCCGTAAGTAGTTTTACTAGCTTTCATTTAAATTACATTGTTAATTCGTATGTAGGTAAGATTTAAAGCTAGCACCTGAATTTTAAACCAGTTAACCGCAACAGATTAAGGTGAATTTAACATACACGTTTGGTTTGAATGACTTTACATGATAAGTTTAGTGATGCCATACTAAATCCAATACGGCGAAGACCCTAAGACCACAGGCTTAGTGTTTAGCCATATATATATTTTTTATACTAACTTTGAGTACTATCTATCGACTTTAAATTTACATCTATTTCTTTTTTCAATTACCGGTAAAATGAAATGAACTATGATGAAATATGATTGCATATAGAAATAGCTTTCTAATCATACTTACCGATCTATAAATTGCTTCATTGCTAAATGCCCTCTTTGAAAAGTCTTATAACTTAATTGCGCTCAGAATGTTGGCATCTAATAAAAATAGACCTCATTTAAATCTTTGATATAGTTCTCTTTGAGAGACGTGACATTATTTAAGTTAATAGGTTGTATACGGTATCTTAAGGTAATTATCTATTGACTTTATTTTTGTAAGAGTAGTAGATAAGTCTTTTTTACAATAAAGTAATCTTCAGTTCGGCAGGTAAAACAATGAATTTATTGCATCAGTGTGTCATCGATATACCCAAAAATATGATGTTAATTTTTATTTACAGAATAATCATCAATTTAATCATAATGTTGACAGTTAGTAAGTAGGCTATTAAAATGTAACAACTTCAGTACAGTTTACAACTTTTAATTAATAATTACGCTTGATTTTCTATCGACTTTTTATTATGTTTAAATTTTTTTTACATTATAATTTATTACTAATTAATTACTGACTCTTTTCCCATCACCAACGAGGTATAATCTAATGGCATGTCTCAAGTGGTATTTCGAATAGGCCTAAACCACGGACATTTTCAATGACCAAATGTAACCTTAAAATAGACTAAAGCGCATCCAACGCCAGACTATGTGGCCAAATAATTTAATTTTCCTGAAATAATTGCGTTTCTTGATAAAATAACTTGTTTGTGCTGTAATGTTCATACGTTTCCTTTTATGTTTTTAATTTAATTACCCGTAGCCATAAACTATCATTAACTTGAATATGTCCTTTGTTTCGACAACACATTGCGTTACACAGACATGTGGATCCTTTCCTTTTCCTGTGCATATTTTCTTTAAAGTAGTAACCGAGCATCGAGCAAGAGATCACTGCCGCCCAAGCCATGTCTTACTTTAACTTGGCCACAATTGCGTTGCTATCTTAAAACACTCAAAAGAAAATTTTTGTAATCATCTCTTTTATACCATCTTGTTAGGTTTCCTGTGAAATTAAATTCTAACATTCTTTATTGGCGATATTACTTAATTAGCGATAATACTTAATTGGCGATTTATTTTATGATTTTCAGGATTATTAGCAAATATGTATAGAACTGCTGTTATATACCATATTACCTACAGGTTATTTATATTAATATACTATTTAGAAACGATCTTAACCAGACTGCTTCTATTACTGCCTCAAAAAATTCCATGTACTCTCCTTCGGTTGAGGAGACTGCGACAGTGCACTGTTTTCATGTGTTCCATCAAGTTGTACATTTGTCTATTGTCTTGTCTAACATTTTGAAAAAATCCTTATATCATTTTCCTGTCTGACCCATGCCCAGCAGCGGTGCAATAATGGGTCGACGATTTTTTTTTGTATTTTCTCGTCAGTTTCTCAGTCAGAGTCCACATAAACAATAATTAATTATTTGAAGTAACATTTTTCTTAGCTTCTTGTACCTTTAATGTAACGTAAAATGTGTCTTAAGCATTTTCACAGTTATACATTATTTCTAAATGTACCTTACATTCATGAAGAAGAATTAAATAAACAGAAACACAAATGTAAATTAAATAAATAAATAAATGTATGTTAATAACTCGATAATATTAATAAATAATTGCGGGCATTGGATATTTCTACATGGTGCATCATAGCATATGTCAGAATAGAATTGACATTATTACAGTGTATTTAATAATCAATTATTAAAATATCACTACATCTTTTATATTATTTTGATACAATATTTGCGTTATTTTTTTTTGTAATAGTAGTCAATCTAATAAAAATTCGTTATTCTCGGAATGGAAATCATCTAAGTAGGTACATTCGTCAGGTGGTAGAAGCAGTGTAGTTCATCTATTTCTATCGTGAAGCAGTTCTTGCGATTCGGTGGAAGGGTGTGATTGCCGGCTCACTTATACATATATGAGCCGCCTTTGACGACCCGCGTGGCTGAGTGGTCACCATACCGGTCTGACACGCAGTGGGTCCCGGGTTCGATCCCCGGCCAGACAGACATCTGAATGATGAGTTTANNNNTTCTGGGTCTGGGTGTTTGTGTATTCGTCTTTGTGTGTCCATGGCACCCACGACACAGGAGAAAATCCTACTGTGGGGCTATGAGTGTATAAAGCGTTTTATAAAGCGTTTTTTTTTATGAGGCGTCTATTTTAGTTCTCTGGAGTAGCAACGCATTTGTGATGTGGTTGTTGCTTACAGATGTAAATAGGCGGCAGTGACTACATGCTATATATATATTATATGGACATGTTATATGGAGGACATTCAATTTTTAATTCTACTTCGTATTATTTCATGTGAGTTTCACAAATGCTCAATTTTGATGTTCTCCAAGTGTTTATAAAGTCGTTATTACAACACCACGCGCTATCGTATGGAGAAAGTGTTAAATATAATTATGAAAGTTTATCCAGAATGTTAAATATATCACCGGCAGTAATTTGTTATGTAATTATTAACATTATTGAGGTGTATAAAATTTTATCCAGTGCATTTTAAAATTTATTGGTTTTTACGCAGCGTAACTGTGTAGCCAAAATACTTATTTCGGAAATTTTATTCAAGTAGTCCATGATAATTTTCGCCGTAGTTCAATTAAAAATTTCCACATATTCAACTTTAGTCATCAAATTATTGAATGATTTTGTATTTTCTATGATTCCATGTTCATAAGATATCTTATTGCAAAATTTGTTACTTTGATCCAGATGATGATTTTAATATTTTGCCACTGTTAAATAGAAAAAATACATTAAATACATTATGCACTACAAATTTTGACATTTGGCGTTCTTCAGCAACTAGCTTAACTGGCTTTTTATTTTATTTAAATATTTTAACTCATTGAAGGCTTGATATTTGTTATATTCCAACAAGTTTATATATAAAATAGCTACCACGGCTTTGTATTTAATGAAAAGGAACATATATAGATAGCAGAACTCATTAATTGTACGTGGAAACGCAGTATTACATATTTATTTAGCTCGACATGATTCACGTTAATTCCAATTTCGATGAAAAACAAACATGATTTCAATAGTGAAACTGTATATCAAAATTGGCTTTTAAATATTGCTTTTATTCATTCAGCTCTTTGACAGGTATCGGTACAAATATTATCGAATTCAATATGTTGGCACATTGTGTGGGTACCTAGTCTTATCGTGAGTCACCGTTATGGGCTGGTCATGTTATATTAGCTGGTACAATGACTCCCAGTTCCCAATGTGCCGGATTATTTAAAGCTTTAATGCTTTTGCCTTTCATAGTCCCCCATTAGGATTTTTAAGACGAATAAACAATAAAACTAGACCCAGGAAATAAACCCAAATTCATCAATCATCGGCTTGGCCAGGGATCGAACCCGGAACCCACTGCGTGTCATGCCGGTTCGGTGATCGCTTCGCCCTGCGGGTCTTTAAAATACCGGAAATATAAATGTCTATTTATTCATGAAGCTCTTTACATTATGATCTTTATGCTGGTACCTTGCCTGTAAACAATTATGATAAGCGCTACTAGTCTGATTTGTCAATATTTACATGAGGTTTCTATAGGACTCCTAATCCTAAATGGGATTGGCTATAGAGGAACTTGGAGTCACAACATAAACCGCTTATTAAAAGACACTCCGAGACAAATTTAACGGCAAATATCCACTGCCACCCATTGTCAGCCCTACATACCCTACATACTTTAAACAGAGCATGAACATATTCTAAACAAAACATGTTAACGCAGAAATAGATAAATATGATGTTACGACTATAGTACCTTACGTGGTTATTAGTTAACACATGGCGAGGTGCGCAGCAAAGTAATGACCGGGTGTAAGGTTTCTTGATATACAAATTTGTTTGCTGTTAACTTGATCTCCACGTTATGCTGTAGGCAGCAATTCGTGCAAGTTATCATGTACCTATGAAACCTTAAAATATAGGCCATTCCATACGTAGAATTGGTATGCATTTATTTGTATGTATTTTTAACAAACGAATTTTATCCAACGGTTTGTATTTCGGATAAATCAGTCGGCAATGAAATTACCATAGATCATTGTGTAACCTGAGACAGCCCAGATCTATCTATCGATCTAAAATAATAGTATTAATAATAAACTTCGTATGGAAATCAGAAACTTATCAAATACTAAATTCAAAGCATTGATTAAGACCAAACTTTGTCGCAAAACATATTATAAATTTCTGAATACATGGAAGACAATGCAGATTGATCAATAATATATACTTCAATGGTTAATTGTCAAAGTGCTAATAAGTGCTAATCTTGCTAAACAAGCCTCATGTTTAGACAAATGTAAGGCAACATATGGAGCTAGCTTTTATTGCCAGTGTAATAAACAAGATGGTTAAAAAAAGTATTCCAAAGAAAAAAGACAAACCCACTGAGTTTCTTGCCGGATCTTCTCAGTTGAGGTCATTTTCCGATCCGGAGGTAGTGTAAGAAATATTGGAAATGACAATTTATAAGTGCCCCCGTAGGTCTATGCAACATAGAAGACATTTGACTTCATTTCATTAAAAAATATTTGTACCGTAAAAAAAGTGTTTATAAAATTGTTTTTAATTTTATTTATTTTGAGTTTTACTCAAATTGTAAATAGGCCCACATTACTATTATGTACATAATAAAAACGCTATTTAGAAAACGTTGTGACTAATAGGGCATTGTTTGTTTAAAGAGTACGAATAAAGTAAAATAAATATTATAATATAATAACATGAGCTTGAGTTCGCTGCATTTACATTTGAATAGACACACAAGTGGATGAATGGACGATGTATTTAAAATAAAATATTTTTATGTACCTACGTATTTTTAACCGACTTCCCAAAGGAAGAGTAGTTATCTATTCGTCACGTATTTTTGGAACGAAGTTCCTTATCGCGCGTTGTGAAAGGGGGGTAGACGGAAAAAATTCTTACGAAAAGTTGTCACGACACTTTTTGCTATAGTAAGCTATTGTAAGCTGTGCGGCGGCGCATGTTTCTCTGTCTGTCTCTCTCTCTCTTATAGAAAGCAAGCCAGATATTTTCATTTCTATTTCGCATTGAACAGTGTGGTGTCGCGACGATTATT
>MOOZ01001634.1:125535-136974 GCA_002930495.1 Cecropterus lyciades | reverse complement strand
ATTATATTTGAACCATCTTAAGGCACGAAAAACTAAATCCATTAAGTCTAAACTTACAGAAGTATATGATTTTAATTTATTTTAAACACAAAATCTTTCAGTTTCGTAACATTTATCTCTAAAGATATACATGATGTTTTTTTAACAGCAGTAGAAGTTTTGTCAATACAAGTGTAAATTAAATTTAGTACGACAAAGTTTTATTTTGTTTTGTAATACATCAGGACGTTATGACGTGATACAAAAATGCAACGTCTATACATCCACATACATTTTCACTATACCTATCTTGTTTAATACATTTCATGACTAATATTGTGAAGTTAGTTAATAAAGATATATATTTATACAAAAATAGAATATTAAATTGAATGCATTACATTTAAGGAATATACGTATATGTATACATACAAATTGTCTAATTAAGTATATTGTTTCGTTGATGGGTCATTAGAATTTTATTTATAAAGTCTTTAGAATGTCACAAAAAAGAACACAATCATTACGAAAAAAATCACAAACAAAGAACGCATTTATTTATTAACACACTTAATGTTTTTAAAATTTTATTTTATCCTTTAGGATTAAGAGACCATCATCGTGTATTTTTTCACTAGCATCATCGCCGGGTTTCTCTTCACTTCAGTCTTCATGGGTACAGCTAATGGAATATACATATACCTTAAAACCTTTACAGCGTAATAGATATTATTCAGTATATCGATTGAAAAAAATATCGCTAGAAGGTCGAAAATTTTATTGTCCACTAAAATACCTTGTTTTTAGTGGACGATAATTTTCGTTCTATCAATTACAACATACATTAACTTAAATAATTTATACAAATGATTCAGTCGCGAGATTAAATCTCGAAATCATAGACCTATACCTTAATCAATATAATCTGGATAATCTTGCGACAAGCTTTTAAATGATATAAAATTGTATAAACAAAATTATGGGTTTGACAACTACAACGTTTATTTTTTATCTTTTCAGTGCACTGAAATAAAAGCTCGTTTTTAAAAATATCTCTTATATTAATTTAATTATTCATCATGCTGTTACTGTAAATATTATCATTGCTATGACATCAGTAAGTAATAATTCAGCAAGTATATACCTTTAATGATAAATTGATGACTATTAATATCTGGCAACCAATTTAATGCAATCCAAGACTCAATCCAATTGCAAACCAAGACTCAAACTCTTTTAGAAAAGGAAAGCCTGAATTCAAACACAATTGCAATGTTATTAAAAAAATATTGAAACTATGCCATACATCATTCTTAACTAGAAAGCAATAGAGTGAACTTGTTGATAAGGCATTTATAGACAAAATTTTCTTTCACCACTTATTAAATTGACGGTGATTAAATAAGATTGTATGCGGGTATGCATATAATTGTATTTAATCACCGCCATAATAATACACCTGCGTGTAAGATGTGTCGTAACAGGACATATTATAGTGTATAATTGATACCTTATATCCAAAACACTTTTAAATAAATAATAATTAATCTTTTAAACAGAACTGGAAGAAACTGAAATTGGTGCATTTAATATAACAGAGCAAAATATGTATTTTATTATATCGCATAGGAAACTTTGCCTCTCGCGGTCATCTATATGACTACTAAGCGTCGTATGACGTTACTTACACATAGCTGCCTCGACGATCGAATGAAACGATCTCTGATCATCTTACATTATCACGTATCGTTATTTTGTAGATTTAAGCTCAAAAATCTATAAAAATAATAACTAATAATATATATATATATACACACTATGTTAAGTAACATATCTGTGACCCATGTGATTAAAGAGTACATATTGTATCATTTATTGAATGAGAAGCATCCCTGAAAATTTTCTAATAATGATTAAGCATTCGTCATATTTATCCGACCTGAAGTCGGTCACAAATGTATTGGCACTTATGAAGACTAAGATGGTCAGTTCATATGTAAATTCAGCGACATCCACACTCTTGCATTCAAATGCTAGAATTACTACACGCTAGAAATAGACGTAAAGGTGATTCCTACTCGATCGATCCGTACTTATTATACCACCTTCAAAAAAATTTCGATTACTAGCCTCTCCGTTTATTAAACATATAAGTAATAAAAAGAGATTAGGTGACTAAACATGAGTTTATTTAAAAATGAATCTGAAGTCATAACATATGTATAATATGTGTACACATATCACGTATAGAATACGAGAAACATAATCTCTTCTGGGTAAGTGAGGTAGGAATGTTTCCAAGACAAGCGAATGAATGTCTTCAAAATTGGTGGCGCATGCATGGCATTTTATATTTTGATTTGCTTATTTTATTATATAAATAAAAAAATATATATTAATTTATAGGGCTATGCGAATATACGTTTATTACCTGTTTATAATAATATGATTTGAGAAAGTTAAGTCAGAATGTGTAAGCACTACATCAATTTATTTTTTTATAAATAAAAAAAGCTTTTGTTCTTATAAATAACATCAATATATTGGTTCCCTGTATGGTTATTCTCAGGCTGACTTTACTTTAAATACTGTATTGATATTTTTATATATATCTTTGTATTTGCGTTCACAATATTACTGATAAACTTCAAAAGGTACAATACAAATCCGTTGCCATAAATATAATGCTAACTATATGTATAGGAAGCTGTGAGTAATACCTATAAATTGCATATCAATAGTTTATCCTGTTTTACAAATGTTTAGAAGTTTCAAGTGATTGATTTCATAAATATTAGATTTTTTGTGAGTTGGCAAGGAACACTGCTTATATTTACAAAGTAATACATTTTATTAAACGTTTATGAAGTTTCGTATTAATCAGATTAATTAACAAGAGAGACGGAGACAAAGTTGTTTTATAATGTAATCTGCAGTTACATTATAAAACAACTTTGAAGAAATTCTATCAAAATTCTTCTTGATTCCGCAAATATAGCATAACTCATTTGATGTATTCGAATGTCTTTGTCTCCTATTATAAAAGTGTAATAAGGCACATTAAACCACAATTCACAAATTATTAATTCAAGCTACAAATTCAGTTATGTACAGTGATTCCAGATAGTGATTATATAATTACAGCATTTACTGTTTAAAACTACTGTATTTTGTACAAAATAACAGTTAATGACATTTTGAAAGGAAATTTACATCGATGGAAAAAAGGGCATCTTTGATGGACTTTGACAACATTCCCAACTGTGTTTGCGCAATTTGACGACCAAAGCAAATAGTCCGGGATCCCCCGTACATTTTACAATACTTATAACTATCAAACTAATTTTTTGAGTGTAGCTTCATTTCCTGACAACGATTCTCAATTGTAGTAGCTAAAGAAGGTAGCAGGGACTTTAGCTACCACAATCGAGAATCGTTGTCGGGAAAGAAGTTGGGCGTCTTAACGAAATGAAGCTACTCTTGAAAAATTAGCTTGATAGTAATAAGTGTTAAACATTGTACGGGGGGTCCCGGACTAAAATAAAACTGCTTTTAATGTGCATCATGTACTTTAATTTAATTTTTTGATCACATTTTGAAATAAAATGTTATTATAATGGAGTAAAATACTGAAATTACTACTTTTATTTGCTTAAAAGTACGTTGTTGTCAGTAGATTCTTACAGCACCTACCATTACACTTTAAATGAGAAAAGTTAACACAGTAAGGTTAATACAATAGATCTACTGTAATAACAGTGCATCTGGAAGCACTGGTTCTGAAATTGACTTTAGGTGGAAAACCTGTCCTATTTTCCATTGGAAACATAATGTGTAGAGAACGGCAATAACCACCTAATGTCATGTGCATGCCAGAAGAAAAACACTTTTGTTGAAATCGTAATTAATGACATTATTTATGAACTTAAGTTTTATTTAATGGAAACGATTTCATAAATAATTAAATTTCAGATCTACACTTTGTACAAAAATACAATTTTGTAACACGTAAGGTATAAGCTTTGACGTAAATATGGTTCGTATAATGTTATGAAACATTAATATCTCTACGAATGGATTTCGAAATACATTCACTAGCCTTAACTAATACAAAATTAAGATAATTAACATTAAAGAAGTGGTACTCATAATGTTTTTCTGGTGCTATTGAAAGTGGTCCTTTTGCGTATTTTTTGAATTAGTGGAATAATAAATATACCGTATCAGCGTTTTAACATTTCATAAGCAACCACATTGTGACGTCTTTTGTGAAAAAAAAAGATATTGACTTTCAAAAGAGAATTTTTTGTAGAGAAATTCATCTGGTTTTTGTAACGCGAATTTAATGATTCATTTATTCCGAACTTATATAAGATGACTGTTTGTGTAATTCTTAGCTTGATAAATAGTGCTACCTGACTGCCTGGTTAAGCTTTTTCCAAACGAATAATTTCTCGATGCTTATGGTGCCCCAGTCTTACTGTCTTCCATACTCACAATTAGTAAAACAGGCATTATGTATTAGTATAACAGAAGTGTTTTAAGTCTTGGCATGCCAGTATACATTGATTAGTAAAGTACATAATAATAAGCGATACTACTTTATTTGTTACAGATCTCACCGCTTTAAAATTGATTTATTTAAAATATAGCAAATAAGATAAAATCACAAACACATAAAATTTAAAAAAAACTGAGCCCCAAAATGCCACAACATTTTCACAGTATCATGTGTTTATTCCTAACAGTATTATGTGTATTGGCTATTTATGTAATATATTTATTTGTATCTCAAAAAAAAGATACAGATAATAATTATATCAGTGAAATTCCATGGAAATTAAATCCAAAACATCCATTTATAGTACAAAAATTAGAGAACAGAATTGTTTGAAATGGCTACTTGGCAATTGGGAATGGGTCACCAAGGAAAGAACCCTTGGATTGGCAAGTTTATGGGACTGGTCCACGAGAAAAGAAAAGATCAAAGCTCCGCGACATCTACTGACAAGACTCAAGAAAGGTAAGTGGATAATATAGTATATTACTATACGTCACAAAATTTGGTCATGATAAAGATCTTATTTTTTTATACGACGATATTTTATACGACGAACCGTAATTCTAGTAATATTGCGTCGTCCTAGTATAAGAAACAAACGTCACAAAAATAACGTAAAAAACGCAGGCAAATATGTAGGCTGAAGTAGCAAACGATGTCAAATGGTCACTGCCGCCCATGGACATCTGTAAGCAACTTCATATAGAACATTGCCATAATTTACTGATTGTAATGTTTACATAAATAATATTTTATTTACTTATCTCTGCAAATGTCGAGTTACAAGTGTATTATTTCTTAATAGCTGGTAGAGCAGTGTATGCACGGTTTCATAGCCACTTTTTATTATTTAGTTTGTAATAATCATCGTAATAAATCAAATAAAAGTGTTTTTTGTAATGTACGCGTTATTTAGTAAACTGTAATGACGTATGATAGAACTATTTGACTCTTGTTCGATGTACTATATAACTGTATTCGATGAAAAAATAGTACATAGCACCGCGATATTATATTCCCGATCATTATACGTATGTGACCGTTTTTCTGACACTGACCTAATATGCGACGCCGAATGTAGCGCTCTTTAAATAAATAGTTCTAAATTTACAGAAATTTCCACAACTATTGAAAGTTTACCACTCCACTCCAGTTAACGATAGCGATCATTGCGCGCATGTCTAATTAACTGTTCATAAAACTATGAACGCTTTGTTGAGAATTACGCAAATTTAAAAAAAGTCGGCGCCCAAAAATAAAACAAGCGATCGCGAACGCAGACACGCCGTTGAAACGCGGCGTCAAACTCCCGGAATACACCGCACTCTGAAAATATTCGGTCGGAGTGTCGGAACGTGCGGCTGTCTCGCGGACACCGATATCGTCGACATAAACAATGACCGATTGATACGTCAAGTTCGCCCCAGTGTTCGTGGCCTTCGTTCGGTTGTGATCGGTGCTAGGTTGTTTCGTGTAGTGTTGTGTTTAGTGGTTTATCAGTAAGCGCATAATTTGGATTGATGTTCGCGGGAGGCGGAGCCGGCTTCCAGAAGCAGTCGAAGCCTCCTTGGGAGAACGCTAGCGAAAAAGCCGAGCTTTCTCCAACTTGGTGAGTCTCGTTTGTTGTCTTCAAACGGTCGTAACATCGATTTACGATAACGTTTTCGGGAATTTTGCTCATGATTGTGCTGTTTTATCATAATGTAATCATTATGAAAACAAACAGATGACAGTGGATGATCAAATGTATTGATTTCAGCCTTCTCTTTTAAAAAAGGGGTGTTTAATACCTGATACATCTTTTCTAATTGGATAATATATTCATTATTCTCGGGGTTTATACTCATTGTCTTCTTACAATTTGTGATAATCCAATAACTATTAAAACATTGATTAACATTCAAGAATTTGAGGTATATTTTGCACCTTCTAAAATAAAACACAAAGTTATTTTTTCGATGAGTTTCATTGTCAGTAATTTATTGATATGCTTGCTTAAGCACTAATGATTAGGAATCAAATACAAATTGCGTTAACGCCGTAAAATTAAACATTAGCGTTGTTTTATGTTTTAAGGTCCAAGCTGTGCTATGTTTGTTAAATTTATCATAAATTAATCGATAGCTACGTATTACGTATTCAAAAATAAATATAAGGATCAGTGCTTAGTCGTTGATATGAGTTTTGATATACCACTATGGAGATCAGATGGATAGAAATGAATTTCAGACACTTCTTAATTTTTGAATACACATCTAATTAAGATAAATATTTAAATTACATTTGTGGTCGAAGAAGAGGTTTAACTCTTTGTTACGAGAAAAAAATGCTAGCAAATTTACATGCCTGAGAGTTCTCCATAATGTTCTTACACTGTGTGAAGTATACTAACCCGATCTTAACAACGTTGTTGACGATAGCCTAAGCTCTCTAACTTTGAGGGCAGTAGAGTGTTTTTGTGGGGTAATTTAGGGTTGATCATACTAAATGATGTTTTTAATTACTTCTCTATAAATATCTCATGTTCTTGTAAATAAAACTCTACTACTGCAATACTTTGTCAATAATCTCAAAGTTACACAACTTTCGTATATTCTACTGAATCTAAAAAAAATATAGATTTTTAAATATTTGAAAAATAATTATTTCAACGACAGCTATATGAGAATTGGTTCATTATTCGGGTTTTTGTTTTTTAGTTAGTCACAAATGTAAATAACCAAAAGTAATTCGCAGATGTGTTAAATAGTATATTTTATGTTACATCGGAAAAAAAAGAACTATACTCAGATGTCTAGTAAGTTAAAAAAATCTATAATAATTTGTTAACAGAGTAAACTTCATTCCTGTTTCAAACAACTTTTCTATTATTGAATTGATATTGGGCGTTGAAAAATACAATCCATAAAGGAGACGTTAATGGCGAAGGAAAACACCGTGAAGAAAAACATACGCATACGAGTTATTTAAAAAATTACAAAGGTGCACGTATTGGCAGACTTTACGCCAATCCGTATTTACTTAGTATAATAGTCTGCGACCTGATCATTATATATATATATATATATGTGTAACTAACGATAAATCGATAGGCCTACCTGATGGAAAATAGTCACAGTCGCATATAGAAATTTGTAAATCTGAGGAGTCGTCAATGCGTCGTCGGCTTTAAATGAGAGATCTTTTTGCGTCTTATTTGAAGAGTGCTATGTCATATTGCTGCGCAAATACCTCAGGAAGCTTATTCCTCATCTTGTACACTCACGGCAGGAAAGAGCGTGCATGAGTCAAGTTGACGCAGATGGAACTTCATCCTTCAGCGTGTAGTGCGATGTAGGCACTAAGCCAATGTTCCTCACGGTACTCAACACTGTAATGCCCGTAGAATACTGAAAGAGAGCCTCCATCCTTCCACAGTCTTAATAAGAATTTTAACCGATAGTTCGTTGACAATTTGGACTGCGTGTTTTTGATGTGCCTTATAAAGCAGCGAGAGAGAGAGCAAAGCCCCTCAGTAAGTACTAGTTGGATCTGTCAAGAACGCCAGGTATCTTGGCGGCCAACTTGACTTTGCCCTTTAAATGATTTCGGTACTACACATCAAACGAGATGTCAACTCCCAAGATCCTCTCTCTTTTACCAATGGTGAGCGAGATTCCCTGGACCTCTAGCGATATGATAAACGGACTATTTTTAGCTGTAAATGTGCTGACGTGTATTTTCGTGAGGTTGAAGGAAACTGAAGCAGAATTCTGTGAACTGGACGTGCTCTAAAATGCGGGTTGTCACTACATCTACGCTATATGGCCTATATAGGCACGCGTAAACACGGGTATGCTCACAACAACGTCCACGCGCAGCCACAAAAGTTGTACTCCAGACAAGCGACACAGCGACAGCAGACATTTATACGAACACACACAAACCCCGCCTCAACACTTGAAGTTATTTTCTAGATGGTCATTATGAAAAGAATTTATATACCGTTAGATCTGTTGACATAAATTCTAAGACGTATAGAACATATATTTTTGCAGATTGACGTCTTTGTTAGTATTTAACCTAATCAAATAACTTTTAATCATACTTTTTTATATGAATGATTATTTCGATTATGAATCTTTTATATACCTATACCTATATATACTTTAACGGCAAAAAAACCTACATACATACATAAAATAAAATGATCTGTATGTAATGCATCAGTAGGACAGCAATGAGGTTATACTCTTTGCATTTTAGTTCCGAATGGCACGTGGATTTTCAATCACAAATTTTCATGGTTTATATTTTTTACGAGTTGTGCTAAATTGTAAAATTTTAATATGATACCTATTACCTAAAAATATTATACTATAATACAAATAAGGTACAACCAAATTAATAAATCAAATGTCTTTTTACTTCGTCATGAGTTATATCGTAGTTTGACTTTGAAAGTCGTCCTATGCCGCGGCGTGGCGTCGCCGCATGGCGTAAGGTCTGCGGGCCTCGAGGAACCCCTCTTTACCCGGGCAGTTCCGTGAGTGGAAACACTGTCCACCGGTGTTGTTGGCTACCGTTGAGTAGCCTTTTATATCGTAAGCACAGAGACAAACTGGCTACCCTAACCAATGCCAGCTGGCGACCAAAGTATGAATTCACTTGTTGAACCTTTTTAACGCGCTCCATAGCTGCCAAAAATGAGACAGAATCTCGTAAAATATTCATTAACCACTTCTTGCATATGTGTAAGTGTATTTGAGCGCCGTGGAAATTTCGTTACCGGTACGAATATAAATATATGGTATTGAACTTTATTTCGGCTATTTGACAACATACGATGGCGCTCTTTAGAAGCATTTACTAAATTTTATAATACCGTATAATGAAACGTTCAAAATTATGTTAATCAAAAAACATGAATCTATACTAATATTATAAAGCAGAAGAATTTGTTTTGTCGGACGCGCTAATCTCAGAAACTACAGGCTCGTGAAAAAATCTTTTTGTGTTGAATAATACATTTATTGAGGAAGGTTATAAGCAAGAAGCATATCGAACATCATGCTATGACTAATAAGAGTAGAGCAGCAACGCTAAAAGTTGCAAAAACGGGAAAATACTTTTATTTTTGAGAACTTTCCTTGTGTGCGCTGCGTAAATGATAAAATTACGTAAGTTAATAAACATTAAATAATTCTTATTCAGATAAATAGGTTATTTATCACAGGCATTTAATTCTGACAACATTTCCCTTGACAGCATTTGATTTCAACGAATATATAAGGAGTGCTTCCAGATGCACTGTAATTACAGTAGATCTACTGTTGTGTATTTTAAAGATTTTTATCGTATACTGTAATTGTAAAAATACACTATTTGCCAATCACGTACTTTAGAGCAAATAAAAGTAGAATTTTATATTTTTATTTCATATATTTACATTTCGAAATTTGATCAAGGAATGGCCTTTTTTAATTGTCGTCAAATTACAGAGAAAGTTGTCAAAGTAGACGACGCGTGGTCGCGTGGTGGGCTCCTTACGGGACGGTTATGATATATAATACCTTTCTAATATTTTTAATAAGTGTTCTTTTATTCTTCCGTTTCCCGTGTAATTTTTGCTATATTTACTTTTAGTGATCATAGCGTGATGTTCTAAAATATTTTTTTAATAGACTGTTCTGTAATAAACGTGGATGAAACCGCCTGGCACAGCTAGTGAAGACATAAAATATATGATTTTAGGCTAATATTATCGCGGAATTGCTAATTTAGGCTAATATTAGCGCAAACGTGGAATCCAGTGGTTAGTTTATGTAAATCACAAATAATGCAAAGTTCGGTGCGTAAAGATACGGTTAGTGTTGTGTGTCGTGATATGGAACCTAAAAAAGAAAAACGAACTAGATATAGGGTAGATAGGTTAAGCTACCACTAGTGCTTGTCAACGGTTTCTCCCCGCCACCGCAGTTTCGCCGTGACCACGATCCATGTAACTGGGTCCAAATATCGGCAAAAAGAAATTCAAAACCGCATATCGTGAGTACCCGTAACATATTAAAAAGACATAAAATATTCATTAATTAATTATTTTCGAAACCACTGTGTTCGCGTAGTGGTTTAAAATCATTATTGACATTATTATTAACACATGTATTATGTAAAATAATGATTCTTGGATCAAATCTCAACTCAAGTTTCAAAGTATTCTTCGGCGTGCGCAAAATAATACTTTGAAAGTGTGGCACAAGTAGTTTAGATAGTGCAACTAAACTATTTGTGTCACTCTACATAAGGATGTTGAGAATCGTGCATCGTGCAAGAAAATCTTTGTTTTGCTTATATTTTTTAAAATAGTTTGGAAAATCCAAAAGAGCACGTCTTATAACGCTCGGTAATTAAAAAAAATAGTAATTGTGGCTTAGTCAGCTCTATAGTCAAACTAATATGCTTATTTGGTTGATCTAAACTTAACACTCTAGCGCCCTAAATTATATTTTTGAGACCAATTAAGGAGGTTAAGTAATAAGAGCAATTCTGTCATTTAAAGTATTTTCTGTATACATAACCTAGCCGTTATTAACTTCCATGTCAATAGTAGTAAAATATTTGATAATAGATGGCACCACGTATTATCATAAAAAATGTAATTATTTTAATTCAAAGGTAACAAAATGTTTGACCATTGTTTGAAATATAAATAATAACTATCGAGTTATAATATTACATGCTATTAAAATATAAACGAAATCACATATAAATGTGATTCTGTTTATTTCTGCCTAATAATAGCAGTATTAAGCAATTCTGTGTTCTGGTCTGAAGGGTGTGGTAAAGGAGACATACTTTTCCGAGGCATTCCATCTCAGTCCTCAGGGGTAGCAACGCATCTGTGGCTAACCTTAGGTGAG
>MOOZ01001634.1:85861-98729 GCA_002930495.1 Cecropterus lyciades | reverse complement strand
TCTGTTCTGGGTCTGGGTGTTTGTATATTCGTCTTTGTGTGTCCATGGCACCCACGACACAGGAGAAAATCCTACTGTGGGGCTATGAGTGTAGAAAGCGTGAGCGTGTATTTTATCCTATAAATTAAACTCAGGTGTTTTAGTTTAGTTTGCGATTTAATAACACAGAGAAACGACAGGACAAACAAATGTTATAAAAATGTAAAAAAATATATTATTCTGATTCTCACTCACAAAATATTTTTTTACAAATATATTATGCGATGTACAGACTTCTAAGATGATTTCTAGTTAAAAGTTAACAAGAGCAGGAAATACATTTCTACATAATGTAAATATGTAAACAGGATGTATCTAAGGTCTGATAGTATTGAACTTTGAACCAGTTTTAAGAGCGAAGTTATCAAATACCTCTATGAAAAGAGTAATCAACGTTCGCTTATGAATGATATCGGTATGTCGTATCGGTTGGACTTCTTCATTTTCAGTCGCTTCAATGCATATACGTTCGTTAAATTGAAATAAATTTTGTGTGTTGTTTTGTGTAGCCGCACACTGAATTCTGTAGTTTTTGTGACATGCGATTTTATACATACAAACTGACAGACAAAAATTCTAGAAATGATAGAAATTTCTATTATTACTTTTTTTAAATCTTCTAAACGTTTACACACACACGTGCAATCACACACATACAAACGGCGTACGGCGTTAGTTGCTGCCGTACACAGGTACCTGTAAATAATCAACCCCAGACCCTTATCTCAACTACGTATTTCTGATAAAATATGATATTACAAAAATTATGCATATGAAAAATTAATTAAAAAATGCATTACATTTGGGGAGGGGAGAGGGGGTTTGGATCTTCCCCTTTTTAAAATTTTATTGTGTAACATATAAAAATTATTACTTGCACTTGTTTTTGGAGGGTTTAAGTCCTTCAAAGCATTCTGAAAAAAGGGTGTAAGTATGAAATCCATAAATAGCTATAGTAATATCAGTCACTTATTACCACAGGCCAATTATTACTTCAAAGCAACAATTAATATCAATTAGGCAACAATTTGAGATCGCCTGACATTTACTAAATTACAGTGATTACTAAGCAATAGTAAATAGCAATCGAGGAAATAAATTGATAGGTATCAGATTGCACAGTCAATACCGCATGTTGTTGCTATAATACAATTGTATTATATATAATATAATACAATATATCATATATTGTATTATATATACATACAAAATAAAATAATATGGTTGATTTTTTTTTGCTAATATTTCGTATGTTAATAAGTTCATAGTGAAAGTATAGTTTAAAAAGGTACAGTAGTAAAAAAAGTTGAATAATATAAAAGTAGCTGACTAAATGTAGTAATGTAGCTGAAGTAGTTGCAGGTGGTAGAATTCTTTGTGGTTCGACTCCGGAAGCACGACGCGTATTTCTGCCTAATAACAGCAGTTTTATGCGCTGTTGTGTTCTGGTCTGAAGGGTGTGGTAAGGGAGACATACTTTTCCAAGGCATTCCATCTTAGTCCTCAGGGGTAGTAACGCATTTGTAGCTAACCTTATATAAGACTTTGATCTTACCTAGGGTTGATTGCAAGTGTCCCTGGACGGCAGTAGCCACTTACCGTCAGGCGGGCTGCATGCTCGTTTGCTACTTCTATACTTTTTTCCTAAACCTAAATATCCATACATTTTGCTCCAACAAGGACGAATCATGTTACCTATCATAACCGGTTAAGTAATTTGTAGACTGTAACTTTAAGTAGGTATTTAATTCTGAAAAAACAATATAAAAATATTTCTCTCGTTCATAAATTCATTTCGTCCTCATTTATACTAATATTATAAAGCAGTGTTTGGTTGAACGGGCTAATCTCAGGAACGACTGGTTCGAATTGAAAAAATATTGTTGTGTTGAATAGTAAATTTATCGAGGAAGGCTTTAGGCTATATAACATCACGCTATGACTAATAACAATGGCACAGCACCAAAAAATCTTGCAAAAACGGATAAAATATTTATTTTTTAGAAATCATAATATCATGCTTACGCCGCGTAAACGGTAAAAGTTAAGCAAAAAGTTTTAAAAATAATTCTGCGACAGCATATACCTAGCTTTTAAGGGTGACTGCATTATACTACTAAAACCATTTTTATAGTAATCGAATTCATTCTAACTTACTTACTTAAAAATAATACGTCAAGACCAAAGGTGTTTTAATAAACATGACAATAATCCTTGTCCAAATAAATAAGTCATTTATTACAGGCATTTAATTTTGAACGAAATTGCCCTTGACAGCATTCGATTTCAACGAATATGTAAGGAGTTATCATAGTTTTAAAATAACTATGTAATAAAATAATGTTCAAAAATCACGCGCGCGTTAATGTTGACGGGAGCGGGAGACGGGTTGGTGCTTGGCGACGGTATTGACACAGTCGCCAAGTGCCAACCCGCTTCGAGCAGTGCTTCCAGGTGCACTGTAATTACAGTAGTATCTTCTGAATTTTTAACTTTTTACTGTAACGGTAAAAATACAGTATAGGAATCTACTGTCTTTGCTAATAAGGTACTTTTAAGCAAATAAAAGTTGAATTCTATAATTTTATTCCATAATATTTATTTTGAAATTTAATCGAGGAATGACCTTTTTATAGCGTGATGTTATTTAAATAGTATTTTAATAGATGTTCTCTAAAACGCGGGTGAAACCGCGTGGCACAGCTAGTATGCCATAACTCATTAACAATTGCATATAACAACGTATATTGACACACTGTTGTCGATTTAACATGTTTTTTACCTCAATTGAAGTTCGAAACGAATGTACGTCAATAAGCTGAATTTTCATTTACAGAAGCTTGGCACACTCAAAGCGTATTTATTTATCGTGTATAAAAGCTACTGGCGTTATTGCTTCGTCGTCATATTGTAGAAATATAAATTGGTATCAAAACGTTTTTTTTAAGACTCTTTTATTTTGAGGCCTGGAAAATCTTAGCCTGCGTGAATCCGGTT
Source organism: Cecropterus lyciades (assembly GCA_002930495.1). Lineage (NCBI taxonomy): Eukaryota > Metazoa > Arthropoda > Insecta > Lepidoptera > Hesperiidae > Cecropterus > Cecropterus lyciades. The sequence continues at coordinate 95,693 of MOOZ01001634.1, read as the reverse complement.
CCACATCGTCATAATTTAATAAGAAATTGTAAATTAAGCACTATTTTAGTATATTTTGCAAGTTGAATAAAAGCTGGTAGTTAAGGTGTTCTAGAGTGTCTATGACATATACTTAATATAAAATTAGTCATTTCCATCAACACTACAACGCAATGTGTTTTATAATGACATGTAGATCTCCCTACAGATTCTTTGTATATTCACATCGCCAAATATCATTCTAAAATTTCTAAAACCAAAATTAGTGTATCTAATGTGTACAAAGTTACTTACTTGCCTGGAGCAGGGATTTTATTCAATTGGGCTTTCACTATTTACACGGTTTTCATGAATATTTGTAAAATTTTATTTTAGAAACGTTTTAAACTGTTTTCCGTTCGCTTCGGTTTAGCAGCAAATTTTAACACTATTTACAAATCATATTTATTTTACAAACCATCTCCAAAATGGTGGAAATGTTGTTTAATTTGCCTAACAAAAATCAAAAGTTAATATTTATGCAAATTCCTGTATTTAATACATCCACACAAAACAAATATAATCAAGTTACCTGCTCGCAAATTTTTCCTCTCTTGTTAACCGAGTTCGACGTTTTGATAAAACGCATTATTCAATGATAATATTGTATTATTATGTAAAAGTGATAGAGCCCGTCGTCGTTTAACTTTAGAGGCGTCAGGCGCGACCATCGCCCCTTTCTCTGCCTAATAACAACAGTTACTCACTGCTGTGCTCAAGTTTTAAGGAAAGCACGAAGCCTTCCAACTTAATCCTCAGGTGTAGCAAAGCATTTGTGACGATTCTCGGGCAGGGTTCTTATCTATCTGGGGTCAATTAAAGCTAAGTACATATAGATATTAGTGTCCGAGCCAAACCGGTTTTACGAAACAAAAAAAGCAAAAAAAGGTGATTCAAATATATGTCTCATATACTCGTAAGACATAGGTTCGTCGTCGTGATCAAGCGAAATATGTTGAAGTGTGGCTCAGTTTTTTGTTTAAAAAAATTACACGTTTTAGTGATGATACACTTATCATTGTATTCATATAATATCACAAGGTTTGTTTCGCAAGTATAAGTTTACAAAAAACATAAAATGAAACATAAATACAAACGTAAATTCAACTTCCAATATAAACGTAAATTTAGGTCACAAATCAAAGAGTAGAAGGTCACATTCTTACTACATCATTTCATCGTAGATACCTAATGATTATTTCAAGTTTCATGAGAATCGGATCGGTAGAAGCTGAGTTATTCGTTCATTTGTCGCGGATATACTTAATGCAAATTTAAGACTTATATGGTTTTCTCATGGATGCATTGTCAAAACTGAACAAATTTGGATCTACACGGGAAGCACCAGCATTCAAATGAAAAAGAATTGTTAAAATCGGTTCTCCAAGTCGACAATGCCGAAGTATCAAACATAAAAAAAGTCGAATTGACCTCCTCCTTTTTTGAAGTCGGTCAAAAAAAAATAAAACGTTATTATAATCAGTCAGTATAGTCTTCAACATTTTCACTTATTAATAAATTAACATAACAATCCTTCATTTATTAATTGCATCTTCAAAATACAATTGATGAGGTATTTATTTCAGTAGGTAAATATTTTTTTGAATATTATTCATGGTGTTTTAAAAATAATAAACACCAGTTGCGCCTTGTGGTTTCACACACTACTAAATAAGAAGAAACAAACATAATGTGATGTTGCCTATAGCCTTCCTCAATAAATAGACTATTCAACACTTTTTTTTCAATTTTAATTATTATCTCAGCTTTGTAATATTAATAAGTAACATAAGAAATAAATGTAAATACGATTACTTATTTAAGTTCAATTCAACGGGCCGAACATGACCGTTTCGGTCGTAGTTACAACAGGTTTGCCGCCGAAACCGAAACTAAACTGAAACCCGTTTTTTGCCGAAACTCAACTGAAACCGAATGTTCGATCGGACTAATATATATGAGTGTTGGTTTCGTTCTGTGCTTCGGAGGATACGTCAGGGCATACTTCCCAGATGCTATCGTTGAATAGCTTATCGTTAAACCTTCTCTGAACTTTGTAGGAGTTTGAAAATGTTACGTAGTCCCTCCATCAATACCTAACAGAAAAGCGTGGTGAAGTACTGTCCAGGCTTCACTCGGATTGTTGTAGATGGACCCGTGCTTATTGTTCGGATTTAAACAGGATCCAGCCACCGTATTTTTTATATCAGCGTTGAAATGAAATAAGTGGTTTATAATACATTAAAATACGTTACGTTAGCTCTAGATCATCAAATATTTCAATATAATAATACGTTTACATATTACAGGTTACACGTTCATTCCAATAACATGCAATGTTTAAAATTGATGAAATAATTGTAAGTAAACAAAATCAACGTCATTTTCTTTGTATTTACTATTTAATTCAACTAATTTAATATTCAAGTCATTATTTATATTGGAATCGGCAAGTGGAAGAGTAATTTTTTACTTGTAAGTTTCTTAGAACGCACTAAATCCAGCACATACAAGTCAGATTCAAATAGATCGTATTTAATGTGAAGGGCAATGAATGAAGTTATATAGTTAGGGTATAATTTGGTATATAATATCTACAAAAAAATACGCAATATCCGCTCAAATTCTTTTAATAAATTTCCGAGTTTCATAAATTATAAATGTTTCATTGCTCCTGTGAATTAAAAAAAAACATTAGTAAAAGAGAAATCTTGTAACACCAGCTTTAAAATAGTCTCAGTCTAAATTGCTCAAAATATTATAGTTCCGGTTTGTAGAAACGCTACCGAATTGAGCCAATGCAAGTGATTTTTAAAAGTCCACCGTTTCCGACTGCTTGGAATTGTGCCAACCTTCCGCTGTACCACTTACACTAAACAATTATCGATAAATTAACAAGTAATCATTTTGTATAAAACAAACTAAGTTATACGTTAATTATACAATGGTTTTACAGCAATACAACTCCAATTAATAATATGATAATATAATTTGTATAATAAGTAAATGAAAATATTGATTATATCAGCTTCACCTACATTTCTCTAAGCTTACTATTAATTTTCGCTAATGGCATCTGCAATAGCTAAATTAGAATAGATAAAAAGAGGTAGGTATATTTTTTTATAGTTGTAAGAAGTTTGGACGTTATAATTGAATTGATTGGAATTTACCAGACATGGCATCTCTGTTAATATGTATTATGTCAGAAACTCTACTCAACAATTCTTAAAGTTCCACTGTCATCTGATGTACGGTAGGCCAATGCATACAGGACAATAAGGTAAATAGGCACACTTACTTACACACATACTTTTTAAACAAGTAAATATATAATAAATCTATAAGTAAAGTCATTCTCAATAACAGTCAAAATATCATCTGACATTTATTAAATAATATATACAAATATGTATAAAATTACTGGAATACCTTCCAGTTTACTGTGTTAAAATCTAAATGTTTTGTTATATGAAACGTTTGCAAATTGAACAATTGCAAGTGATTTTTAAATCTCGATCGCTTGCCACCAGTTGGCGGACTGCCAAGTTTCTATAGCACTTAACACCAGGTAATATTATGATTTAACAAGAAAGCAATTTCCATAAATATTTGTATAAATATCTTATACATAATTTATCAATGATAAACTTTAGGTACGCCAATACTTAGCTAGTGTGGTAAACTATAGCGTCGACATCTCATACTGAAGAGAGTTACTGAACGTTGATGCCCAGTAATGTTTTAGTGGGACCAGTTAACAAATCGATAATTAAATACTGCATGACTGTAATGTTAAATCTCTAGTGTATTCCCCTAGTTGGACTACTGCCAGACTTCCGTAGTACGTTAAACACTGAACAATTTGCCAAGAATTTGATAGTAACACATCTTTCAATTTTTCCCTATTGTACATATACTTCTGGACCTCTAGATATAAAGCAGATAGCCATTCTACTACGTCATTAGGCATAACAACTAGTCTCTACTCCACTGCAGGTACGACTCTTGGAGTTTCGTTAATTTTAAGGTTCCTAAAGACAGTAAAGAAAATTTTACATTGGAGGTTGAATTAATTTTGTGACCGTTTTTAACAACGTAAGCTATTCAGTTTCGTTATTTTATTTCTAACATACGTAGGTAAATTCTCGATTTAGCTCGAAGGTGTTGTGTGTAAATATAGCGAGGCTTTTGTTTTCCTACGTTTGTTGTACGTAACGCCATCTGGTGATACATTTTAGTCACACGTTAACCGAACCTAAATAAAACACAGCCTTTGGCTTAATATTCGTTTCATTACATCAGAGCCATCTATGAACTGTTGTTCATAGATGGCTCTGATGTACTGTTGTACAACATACTGAAAACGCCATCTTTCGTAGGGTAAACTAAACCGTTCCTAGGAAAGCTGCAAAACAGCTTAGATTACATAGATGGCGTTCTACGGCTAGGCTCAAATTATAACTTCCCTTGTACAACAGCGTCATCTATGTCAGGGTTTTCAAAGTTTTTAATTGGTTTTCATTTGTAAAAGTTCGCCGGCTTGCTAATAGAGCCTATAGTTAAAATTGTATGTTGGTGAGGTTAATAAGTGTTTTAAGATACAGAAATTAGTAACTGTAGGGATTAAAGTATATAGTGTGATTATATAGTGTAGAGTAATATGTTACTAGACTCTACCTAGTAACATATTACTCTATAATCAACTTATAATAAAATTGTTTTGTTTTTATGATCTTGATTATTTTACATCTATCTATACAGTAGGCCTAACGACAACTTGTTATAAGACATTTTTTGAAAAGTTTCTTTTGTTTCACTTGTATTATTTACAAAAGTATTTTTAATTTTTATGTAGTTTTACACAAGTATTTTCTACAAAATTATCTTTTGAAGTATAAATCGTAAAACTTGATTTTTAACAACTATGAAATAAACATTCATAGTTTATGAAATATTGTACTTATTATATCGAGAATAAATTATGTCAGTTTTTCCCAAATCTCACAGTAATAAAGTAATCAAACACGACTTCCTTGAATTATCAAATTTGATTTCGTACATTTTATATCGACGATTATGCGGTTGCATCATATTTATTACCCCATCGCATGTGGCACGTATTAACATCTTAATTTACTACCCGTGCCCCGCGGTTTCAACTGCAATTAAAAAAATATAATATAAATTCAAATTATAATGACATTTCATAAATTAGATGAATTTTAATGGAAAGAAGACTAAATTTTAGTTACTTTGTGAACATTAAAAAATACAAGCCGGTTAAACATGTCTACATCGCCTTTTTTCCACCGCAAGACTCGCTGAAGGATGAAGTTCCATTCGCACCAACTGGACTCATGGCGGTCCTCCACGAGTCGGTTTGCACGTTCCTTTTTGCCACGGACTTGTAAGATGTGGAATGAGCTTTCTCTTGAGGTGCTCCCGGAGTACTGTGACATGGGGCTCTTCAAAAAAGGAGCGAATACAGCTCTCCTTCAAAGCCGGCGATGCATTGCCGATTCCCCTGATGTTGCAAATGTCCATAGGCGACGGTGACTTCTTTCCTTCAGGTAGGCTGTCTGCCTTACCTTTAGGTGTAGGTATAAAAAAGCATACGTATATAAGTTGTAGCAATCCCACTGATGTTTTAATCCAACAGACCTTCGCTTCAATGCACTGTTAGAACTTGGTGCAGACAGGGCGGCGTTAAAGTGCGGCCAGCATAATTATACAGGCCTTACCCCGGTTTCCTACTGACGTCATACTAGCACGTGATGTACGTAAAAACTGTACCCGACTACGTTATAGTTCAGTACAAGGCTGAAAACTTTGTATTGCACGTACCTTTTTTAGTTATTATTAGAAATAAAAGGAAACGAAAAACTTATTACGGGCAATAATTTATGTACACATGTGGTAGAAACAGTCATGTAGGCCAAATAAAATTCATAAACCGTTTATGATATCGAATGTTAAATTTAAAAAAAAAAAAAAACAGATTTTATTCTCGAGGACTGCGATAATTATATGGGTCTCGTAAGTTATTTCAAATTAGGTTACTGATAACCTAAATTGAAATAACTTACGTTTCACCTTACTTATTTAACTGTAGCTTTAGTTCTGCTCCAGTCTAACCACAAAGGGATTATTTATTTTACCTCAAAGAACTTTATTGGAAGCCTTCAAATCCAAACAGCAGGGCAAACTTGCAGGGCTGTGCAAGACTCAACATTCAACACTTCAAGGACGCTTTGGGGGTATTTGTGTGTATTTTCTAACGTAAATTTTGTATGCTTACCATTTTTTTGCGATGCTTCACCAATTCTTGTAAATAAATGGTTAATACTTATAACAAATTATAACAATATAATATATTATACAACATAAACTATTTATTAAAAATATATTACGTAAAAAGTTGTAAAGAAGTATCTACAGATTTATATATTAAATTATTATAAATTACATATTTATAATCGACGCTTTTCGAGCAAGTCCCAAATACACATGGGCCGGACCTACTACGGTAAGATTGACATTGCTAAGACTTCCAGAAAAATATTTCAGTAGAAATTGCAATATCGATTTTCGCAAACTTGCAAGATTTTATGTTCAAATAACATAATACCTCGCATGCTGTTTTGACCTCGAGTGCTACTTTATGTGGGTCAGTAGACCAACGTCGATACGAGGAAAACGTTTATGCATGCTAATCGATTTTTATGAAAATTTATTTTATAATGTATCTTAATATAGAAAACAAACACTTTTTTCTAAAAATTTTCTATTATATACACCTTTTCTCACTGTCGGATCTTGGGGGCAAGCCGGGGCCTATCCCCCAAGCGACAAGTATAGAGGGCGGAAAATTTTAACAGCAAATTATGCAAACTCATACAGTAAAAATAAATTTAAGGGGGCGGGGCGGCATTTTTCAGTTATTGCCCCCCCCCCTTCCCTAAAAATTGAAGATCCGGGACTGCATTCTCTATAAGATTTCACCACGCTTCGTGATATATTTCGTGTTAAACAAGTGATTTTAATCGTAGTAGGGTTACGTTTTCATCTTTTAGATTAGGTATCTTACAGAAAACTTTACTATTCATATTATGGAGATAGTTGACTTCGCAACAGTTTGTTGCAGTCCAACAACCAAAATGAGAAATGAACTTATAACTTGATTAAGCTGCTACGCTTGAGGTTAGCGTTGAAGTAGAACTTGGCACCGTCCCATAAATCCATATTGTTTGGTCGATCAACAAGTGCTTGCTTGATAGGTGATAAACAGGTGTGTCATGTGATACGATTGCTATGCTTTTGAATAATAAAAAGAAATGAAATGAAATAAAAATAAGAATTTTATTATTGTCTTATTTTTTTGTACTTTTCTCTAAAACCTCTGTCATCCATAACCAAACTAGAGGTGCCATAATGGAGGTACCAAAATAATTACCACCCAATCTTGGGGTACCTGCCATACTGGGTTTAGAATAACAATACAAAAGTAAACATGCATTGTTACCCTAACTACACGTGTATGCAAAATATCCGATCAATAGGTCGTGCTTAACTAGCTTAAAATTCAGTTACAAGATTAGACGATATCTCTACACGCATCCAAAATTTTAAGGAAATTTAAATAAAATCTTGTAAAAACTTGTAATTGGCTGTAACTCATTTTATGAATTTATAGCTCTTTTACGTATAGTCCTATAACAACGGATAAAACGATTAATTTGGTCTCATACATAATCATCTATATGGTTTTAAGTTTGCGAATGTTAAAAGATTTTAGAGCTCTACTTACACATCTATAGAAAAACCAATATTAATTCAACTTAGCGTCCAGTCTTTCTTTAGGTTTGGTATACAACTCACGGGGTGTAAAAGCTATATTCAAAACCCAACACTGCAACTACATTGCATTCAGCGTGAATCGATTTTTCGAAGTTACCCGAGGGCAGTTTATACTGAACTGGTTCAAAATTTCGTCATCGCTTTCAATCGTCAGGATGGCCGAGCGGTCTAAGGCGCCAGACTCAAGGTTTCCTTGCCTATTCAATAGGTTGAGCGTTCTGGTCCTCCTTGGAGGGCGCGGGTTCGAATCCCGCTTCTGACAAAAATTTTTTTTTTACAATTTAATTAACTTTTTAACTATTATAAATGTCTATTATAGTTTAATAACTGAACAATAAATAAACTTAAAATCTATATTTTCCCCATTATACATTTTTTACTAGTTGTGTTGCTGACAGAATACTTGGAGCATAACTCTTTTGCGCTTCTACGTTTGTTAATGCTGCTTGTTGTAGAACCTATTCAAGCATCTTATTATAATGATAGCTTCCAAGTCGATATAGCGAAGAACATCAATAGTTCTCTCAGAAGAATCAGCGTAATATGGGAGTACGTCGTTACTAGGTAATGAATAGGTACATAAACCTGATAAAATATTTTGTACCTAACTTAACATGTATCTATTACAGATAACTAGGCCTACTTTAGAAACTTAACACTGTAGAGATTTTTCCTGTGGTCACCGTGAAAAGTACATGTCATAATGAAATTAGCTACTTTGTCGCAAAAAACACAATCTGTTCTATATATACCACTCAGTAAACAATAAAATTGTTCAATTTAAAGAACACGTTTTGTAACTGAAACGTACAGATCTACTTCTTCTTTGTTTGACTACCACGTTTATCTACCATTTTCAATTAATTTATCTTTATACAAACGAATACTTTTACAAATATGCATAAAAGATTATTAATGATGCATAAACTTGACCAATTAAAGCCAATTCATAACTAATTTTCTGCATTCCTCTTTTTTCACGGTCTGTTACACAAAACTCTCCATATGGCGCTTTTCGAACTGAAGTCAATATGAGAATACTGGCAACGATAATTCGTTCAAGTTTCAAACACTTAAATATATATAGTCAAGCATATTTGTCAAACTACAGTCCCGTCAAACGTGTTAGAAGATTTACTGCCATCAAGTTTTTTTTTCGCATAATGAAGCTTCTGATCACACAAACTCATTACCTAGTTTAATCTGAGGGGTACGAGCCACACCGCTCAAAGCAAATTGGTTTCGCGCAGCAAGCGTCAACGTTTAGCGTTAAAACAAATGTATGCGTATGGTCTTATAAGGCAAGGATTTCGCTGTAAATTTGAACGAAATTTGCTGACATGCGCTTAAAATTTGAATGACGCTTGAAACAAACGTTTCAAAGGTATAATCATTCATAAGTAGCTTCATAAGCTCTTAGCTTCATAAGTCATTGCGATGTCTAAACACTTAAGATTCTCCGAACAGTTTTATCGATTTATTTATAACTTAAGGAATAATCCAGAAAGATGATTCAAAATATTTGAAGTGTTTCAAGATATTTGTTTACGTGAAAAGGATTACGCCAATTATTTGAGAAAAACATTTTAATTAAGAGGATTAAACCTCATTATATAAAATAGATCGTCTTATTTTTTTGTGTTCCATTTATCATGTAAACCTGGTATATTTATTTGAACGCTGATAAATATTACCTTGTAATATTTATTTCAACCATTTTATGTTGTTATATCCAAACGTTATATATTATGAATCATACGTTTGATTATTACATCTCCCATGGAGCCATTCTAATGAACAGTTCACGTGTTTTCTTTCAAAAAAGATACTCCTTAAAAACACCCTTTTACTTCTATACATATAAATAAAATTGAAGTGTCTGTTTGTAATATCAAAATAACAGTTTTTTACCAAATGCATATCGAAGTATAAACGATACTGATAACAAAACAGC
>MOOZ01001634.1:36249-47989 GCA_002930495.1 Cecropterus lyciades | reverse complement strand
TGACCGCTCCACCACGCGGGTCGTCAATAGATGGATAGTTGTCAATGGATACTTTATAAAAAAAGGGTTTGTCATCATTAAATAACCAATAATAAATATTTAACATTAATAATTTAACAATATTTAGTATTAATTATTTTAAATAATAATATTTTAATTTATATCAATAAATAATACATACGGATAGATAACCTCAATTAACCGGATAGATAACCTCAACTTTTTCACTAATATTTACGAATCGTAAATACATTAATGAGAATATTGAATTTAAATCACTACTGAATATAATTTAACAGCACATATATAAATCGCACTTATATGAAACTGAAAATGTGTGTAGACACTAAAAACATGTGGATAAATACTATGAATATGAAAACAGTGAACAGAGGCGACGATAGTGCCAACTTGCGCGACTAATTGAGGTTCTATTTCTATTTTTATGGTAGCTTTCGTTTCAAGACTGCAACCGCTGCAACTTCATCCTGTAACTTTCGTGTGACGAATCTTAAAATTTCATTCTCATCATTTTTTTATAATGCGCCTAAAGAAGTATAACTTAAAAAAAAAACTAATTAAAAATTCCAATAGCTGGTTTCCATTTAATGTAACAAATTAGAATTCCAAGTCTAAAAATAGCTTTACAGTCGTGTTAAATGTAAAAAATGACAGTAATATTAAATACATAAATTTTGCGTGATAGCATTACACAGTCATTTTAATATTGACCTTCCTAATATACGAAATCTCCTAATAGAAAAGATCATGCTGCGTTTTTGATTTAAGAATGACTTATGAAAGTTATTGCAAGATTTATATTAATTCCTACGAAGTAATCCATATTTAAACAGCGTTGTGAACTCGCTTTCTCAATATAAATGTAGTAACACTTAAGTGAGCACGTTTGAGCTCACCACGTAAGTAACAAATGAAAAAACTGAAAAACGTAATTGAATTTTACCGCAACGTCTACAAAATAATCTTCTGTCTGGTATATTTTGATACCCTTTATGATAAGGAACAGCAACAGAAATTAATTTCATAATTGGGTGATACACATCGTAGATAAAGTTATTTATATCCTTAATTCACTATTGGAATAAGCAAAACTAAATACAGTACAACCATAACAATAATATTGAGAATCTCCGTCATCTAAACGAAGATTACGCAAATCATATGTTGTAATACTCGATAAAACCGGACAGAAAGGAAGGTTCTGAGGCTCATTTTACCAACTCATGTCCTCGTATTTCTAAATGGATAAGAAGGTGTGTAGACGGATGGGATGCACATTTGCAATGAGTTTCGTGGAAATTAAATAATGAGGTAAAGGAGAAAAGCGCTTAGGCCCGTCGTCACAGGTACGGGAGGGCGACGTTATCAAGGCGGGCGCGAGAAGAGGGCACGCGGGGGCGGCGGACGGCGGGCGGCGGAGAGGGGCCGCAGCTCCATGCGATGCGAGCGAAGCCTCCGCGACACTCGCGAGCACGGCCTCACCGTGCACTCACGTCGCGTTCGGTACGAGCAGTTACGTAACGCTATATTTATTTCGACTAACTGTTGAGTGCACGCTTGCTCGCAACATACCACACGCCATGAACGCCTCCGCGGCGCTGCTGGTCGCGGGGGCCAAGCGCACAATTTTATCACCATTTTATAAAACTTTTTGATATTTTTTTGGCAATATATTTTATTAGCTTAAATATTAAGCTTGTGAACTTTAAAGACTCATTTAATAAAGTGGAGTGAAATTTCAAAGAGGCTCATGGAGGTTCGGGAAAAGTTAAAAATACCGACGGAAGAGCGATTACCTTCACCCGCTTTGTTACCAAGCTTCACGTGCGACATGGACTGATGAGAAAAGAAAAGACTCGAGTTTTGTGGACTTTTACAACCGCGACTGAAGAACGCCATAGCTAGACCTCATTTGCTTCTACAAGCTTACCATTCACTGCCAAAACACCGCCTTAATATATTAAGTTAGTTTTTTGAGCCTATGAGCTATTTATTTTGACGTAGTTCAATCGGAATCCGTCGCAGGCTGCCGTCCGAAGTCTTAGAACTCTGATTCGGGTCATTTCCATCAAGATTCGCGACAATCTGAGTTCGTGGGTCCTGTGGTGGCGTCAACGCCATCTTCGGATGGGCGCACCGCAGACCCCTAAACCTATTGAGAAAGATGACTGCGTGCCGCGAGTGGCCGTAGTAGATGAGACACGAGGAGCCAATCCAGAACGTAAAATGGAGCGGCGAAGAGGACCAACGGGCCCTCGACGACGTGGCCTCGAGAACGATCTGGAAGGGGAGCGGCGACGACCAAGGCGCAAGCCCAGGACCAGGTGAGAATTTATAAATAAAAAATTATTTTAGGTATCTAAGTTGTCAGGGCGGCCTTCGAGAGAACATCAAACGGTATGTACTATTATCTTAAAATATCTTTATCAGCGATTTCGAGTGAGCGTGCTCTTGCCTTAATTTAAGACCAAATGGAAATACTTTAGGGTCTGACAGGAAGATTTGCGATCGTTTTCCTCACGGGAAAAGTTAGCGTGTACTGGTGAGATTCCGGAACATTTACTCGCCGTGCAGCGTTGTGTCAAAGTCTCTTGCGTTATTATACTTGTGTGTACTTAACAAACTTTGATCTTTAGCACGCGGGGAATGTTAAGTCTCTTTTATCATTTCACACTGCAGTGCTTAAATTCCAAATTCATTTTAACAAATATTTTAAGTATAGTTGTAGTATATCTACAAAATATTTAAACACCGAAGTACTTTATACAAAATAATAAAAGTCTCTTCCTATATTTTCACATTCTTATATTGTAATTTTATTACAATGTGTAAAAAAAATATTTTTAATACCTCTTGCTGAGTGTCGTAGCTAATAAGCTAAAAATAAAATAAGGGAACCATAGTTCCTATATTGTATTTTGTCGCTGTGCTGATTTCTTCATTAATCATTATTCATAATTTTTTATACGCTGTGAGTTGTTTTTTATATTTTTATTTATTTTTATTATATTTGCACTTTCATATTGAGAGTTCATAAAGTAATATTACAATTGTACGATCTGCGATTTCCAGTTTTTAATTTTGATTTATTTGGCGTTTTTTGCGTTTAAATTTGGCTTTGCTATTATGCCTCTATTTCGTTGCAAAAGACCATTATTTGCTTCCAGTATTCCATTTATCACGCGACTGGTCAGCGCAGCGCTAATACCATGCAAGTTCCGTGGCGTGTCGAACACGAACAAAGCTTTTCTGTGCGTGTGGATTGGACTAATTCAGGGAACAATTTAGTTCTGCGGCTTTTCTGACATTGAACATTATTCGACCTAAAAAATAAGCTCACCTTGGACTCGCAAAACAGAAGGAATGGTGCCGCCAGCGATCGATTTTAAGACTTAACACCTAGGAGTTAGTGCAATTAGGGCTAAACCGTAGTTAATTTGTTAAAAAAGTTTACGCATCTTTTTTGCAGTTAGCCAGTTAATATTCCAATACTTGTCTCAAAAGTCTTTAATACAATAACTGTATATGAAAGAATAAAAAGACCATAGCATGATTTCTAGATCGCTGGAGATAAAAAATTTGATGGATTGGAAAAATGTAATCGGAGATAAATGAAAATAATTAAAAAGAAATGACGGGTTTATTCACTGTCATTTATAAGACTTACTGAGTAAATGTCATTATAAATCGATTAGCAATTATTATTAATTCTTATCATGTTTTAGAGCCAGTGTGGCTCGACCGGGGAGGTACCACCGCCACGCCTATTTCTAGCGTGAAGCAGTTGGAGTAGTATCGCATCTATGATCGAATTCAAATAGAACCCCTGTTCTATATGAAGTTGTTTTGCTGTTACTGCCGCTCATGGACATCATGAGCGGCAGTAACCGCTTACCATCAGATGGACTGCATGCTCGTTTACTACTTCAATTTGATAAAAAAATTGCAATTATTACTTATAATCAACGAGTCATAAAATCCATAAAAAAGGAAAAGAGAAATATCATTAATAATGTATCAAAACGAATAAAAGGACAATACTTGGAAGTATGCGAATAAATGAAAGTTGACTTATATTTCTAGAATCAATAGTCCTAAGTTGATTAAAGCTTGGGGATACCTATTTCTTAAACTAGTAATTTAGTTTAACGTAGAAATATCGTTTATCGTTCCGTGGGTTGTTACATTCTTGTTGTTTTTGATCCGATTCGGGGACACGCCATCCGCGCGACCTTCAAGCTCCTTATTGTTTTAAACTTCGTACCGAACTATATCGTCCCAGTTACGTACAATCCGGAATCAATGATATAATTTTGGGTCCCATTAGACTCTTCAAATCGCAAATAGTGCACAATTTAGGAAAATATTACGTCCTTTAACAACTTCTTTTAAGTCTACGCTCAAATAATCTTAATCTTAATCTTAAATACCTTTAATTTAAAGGCGCTATAATGCTGGTTCTGTTGTCACTTACCTAAGCAACTGCCTACATTAAATGGTACTCTCCGCCGATTAACTGATACAAATGCTCACCAAGGATTAACAATATTTCATATAATGCCTGCATTTAATTTAGTTTAAACAAAAATATTTTTAAAATTAAACTGTTTAAAATTATGACGTAAATAATAAAAAAATTGACAACGGCGCGTTGGTACAATCATATATTTTGAACATAAAAATTCTCTTCAGGAATGATAACATTAACTTAAGCTAATAAAATTATTAACAATTAACGTCTCTTAATAACGAAATCGAAAATCATGTCACATTCTAATGTACAGTCACGATAATTTGCACCGCTCTGAGCGTGATTGTCAATTTTTACACTAGAACGTTACCGGATTCCCGTGTAAATTATATACAATATATACACTGAGAGGAAAAAGTATACATTATTTTTTGTGTAGACATAAAATACAACAAAGTGATGAACACACATATATTGATATTGTAAGGCAAAGTACGAGTTAATTTATTAATATAGAAAGAAGTAGTGAAGGCTAGCTGCCTTCCATTACTATTTACCCAGAAATCTAACTAATTTGCCTACCTTATATCTAAAAAAGATATAAGCAGTACTAATAAATTATTTTCTATGAGATTGTATTGGATTTTTTTTGGGTATCGGATCATAGGAAAGAATCATAGTTTCATTCACTATCATAATCAATTGAATAACTATTTTCCGGTGCTCGCAGCAAAGCTCTAAAAAAGCCTGACAACACCGAATGGGTTGCTGCTTTAGTACTGCATTAATAATATTTAGTGCGCAATTTGAGCCATTTTTTTTAAATTTAAGTGTTGGGGCAGGATTCTTAAATATTTATTTTCGATAGTCCTGTCTCTGCTATTCTTTTTTTGCTATCAGTTTATAATAGCATATAACATTATTTTCCACAAATTAAATACATTACATACATTTAGAACAGTTTTTTATTGTTGCATACACTGGGCAATAGTCATCTTAAACAACCTCCATTACTTATTTTATTTGCAGGGGATTAAACTTTCTTAACATAAGAATTTTATTACAATTAGATTTACATACGGAATTAAATTTTCGACATATTCAATACTTCCTCGACTCTGAAATGGTTATGGCACTGGCTTATTTAAACTAACCATCCGAATAAATTGAAATTAAACACAGAATTTACTAAAACTTGTTCTTAATTACGAAGAAAAAATTGGATTGTTCTGTATTTTCTCTGTGAGGCTAAGAATTTATGGACCGCCCTAAGTACCTATTTAATTCAACGCTTATATGAGTTTTTACTAAACAGTCAAGTAAAAGTATTATAATATAAATTTATTTTTACATTGGTCTATTTACTAGCTTTCATTTGATGCCCATATTGTCGTTTGTCGTCCTTTTTCGTCGTTCTATTTCCAGGCGCCATTTTAAAAACTTATAGCCTATGTCACTTTCCAAACTGAGACGATTCTAATGATATATCATACGTCACAATCCGTCGAGCGGTTTGGGCTGTAGCACGTGCCAAAGAAATGGACATACATACAAACAAACATACATATATACAGACATACGCCCGAAAAACATTAACCTCCTTCTGACGCAAACGCGTAAAAAGTACAATAGGATTATGAATTTTCTAAAAAAGCATAATTGATTTTCATACTTCAAGCTCTTTTCAGAACGATGTAAGCAGTTTTTTTCATTGTCTTTCTATACAACATGTACCTGAATTTGAAGGTGTAAAACTTAAGTGCTTAAGTAAATTCTGACTAACTATGAAATATGTTTTACTTATTCCTATTAGGTAACACTAAAAATGTTTATATTCCAATGCTGCTCCCTCTTTGAGTAGGGAAAATATTCTATATCGCTACGCAACGAATTAGTTTGTGTTACATCTTATGTCTTTTCAATGGTATTATGTACGTAAGTTATCACTAAAAGGCTAACTCTTACTATTTAGGCATTCAATACTCCTGCAACATGAGGTTTGCGGTGTTTAAAATCATTTTTTAAAGTTTCTGATTAGCAATCTTATTATATAACCGTAAGCGTCAAATGTACAACTTTTCATGGTTTTGGCCTGCATCATAAGGAATGAAGAGTAGAAAATCAAATTTATCATCCTTTGTGTTTGCTTAATAATCGCATCGCTTATCAATCGCATTGCGTAAGAACCAAATTGTTAACTTCTATGGTTTGGGCTATCAGTACCTACCCCTTCACGTTAAGAAGTTAAAGTTCAAATATCTTACCATATCATTTCTTGATTATTATTGATTTACGACCCACGTGGTGAAACGGTCACCACACCGGTCTGACACGCATTGGGTCCCGGGTTCGATCCCCGGCCAGGCAGATATCTGAATGATTAGTTTAGATTTCACGTGCTTATAAAATTTGTGGATTTTTCTCGATTTCTCTAACACCATATCATTCGATACTGACTTTAAAACAATCGGACCAAATTTCAAGTATATAACTTGAAAAATGTTTTTTTGGTGGTTAAGGTGAATGTTTCTGGCCTTCGGATAACTGTCTCCTATCTAGCTCCAGATTACGCTTGACGCCGCTTATCAATATAGATCAGACGCGGGGCTAAGAGTCCTTCCACAAAGTAATTGAGCGTGCGTTATGCCTCGTCCAATTCAATCACAAGATATTGGAATATGTACGGTTATTACTCTCTATAATTAATCATTTTCGTTCATAAGGTTGCACAACAATAGGTACCTATGTACCTATTATACCACTATAAGATAATTGATAAATAATTAATATAATGCAAGATTTCATTATTAATTAATTAATGAAATGAAAATAATATCCTATTGCACTAAAATATAAAAATTTTAGTCCACACTTCTATTCATTGTCATAATTATAAAGGAAATTCCCATCGTAAGAACAAAAAATTAAAAGAGCTAAAAGTGTTCTACAATATGTGATCATTTAATTTAATATCCACTCACAAAAGTTCCTTTTGTGGTACACCCTTGGTTATAATAACCAGCTTACTGTCCGCTACTAAATGTTATCTTTAATGGTAAAACGAAGAACAGTGGTACAGTTTTTTATTGGCTTGAAGTGAGAAACAAGCATGCAATTCACTTGATGTTAAGCGGTCACTACCGCCCACATCTGTAATCAACTTTATGTAAAACTGAGGTTCAATTACGGATGCGTTGCTACACCGAACTGCTTCATGCTAGAAATATACGTAACTGTGGTACTCACCCGGACTTTTCTCTTTGTACCACCTTGAATTCTACTACAGTATTCCTACTTAAAATCAAATCGAGGCTCAACTTACCCCTCAAGTAACAATTCATCTATAGTTGACTTTAAATAGTTTTCCACTTATATTTCAAGTTACTAACGACCATGCTTTAGGATAATCGTATAATATTGAATGGTCATTATTTTCTGTCCTGAGTTATAAAGTCGAAACCCTACGGTTAATACAATTTCTTTGTGAGATTTATAAAGCACTCTTAACCATATACTTATATATGTGTATATATATGTATATGTATGTATGTATATATGGAACTATCAATTATATTAAAAAAGTCGCCCCTTTCGCCCATTTTTAAGCGACTTCCCAAAGGTAGAGAGGTTATCTATTCATCACGTATTTTTTGTATTTTTTTTCTCATGTATGTTTAGGCTTTACTCCACTATGCGGTCGCCAACCAACACGGTTCGAACGACATTCGATGCGGTTAGTTTTACAGAGGGTCCCATTTAATGGAAATTGAAAAATTGTTGGCAGTTGTCCTGGAAAATTGGAAAAACACGATTTCTTTACATAGTTCTGAAGGCGGCGCTTATATACTCGTAGAACATAGTTTAGTCGTCGTGATATAGCAAAGTATGTACTCGCAACTATAAATAAATTCAATACACTTCTTTAAAGTAACTATAGGACAATAAATCGTATTTTTATCGGTAAGTTTTCCCAACAATCATATCCCAGGCGGCGAAGCGGTTTTATTAAATTTCACTCAAAGCGATTGTTGGGTTAGATGGAACAATATTGTATAATACCACTGCATGAACGGTATATGCTATAGTTCTACTGCGAACAAAAGTAGGGCTTCATTGATAATAATAACTTTTAGCACTTGGTACCGGCCTATGCTAAAACTTCTATAATTGGAGTCCATTAGAAAAGCGTATGAACGGGCCATTGACGTGTTACAATTTTAGACGTAAGGATGATCGGGCTTGGAATTATTTCCATAGTAAATTGGTATAGTAATCAGCGTAGCACGAAAATTTTCTACTTAAGCTTAAAAAGCATATTTATAATTTAGAACTCGAACCAATCTGCAATCGTTGCTCTCGTTTTAAGGCACGCTAATGATTTATTGAATCACAACGACATATGACCATATGACACGTATAAAATGTGTCCTTTATATATATATATATATACATATATTCATAAATCCTAAAATTAAATCACTGGATTTCGAATGACACCATTTCAATCAATTTTATGCGTCTATGAATTCTATGCGCGTATGAAACTTTGGAACCCGATATCATTCCGAAATAATAGGACGAAAATACAGTGAAATTTCTACACTAGGTTTCAAATTGCAACACGAAATATAAAACTTTGAAAGTTTACTTCATGAAAGAGTTATGTCGTTAAGTGGCATCGTTACATGAAATTGTGAAATGTTGGTAGGTGTGTCAGATATGCTTAGAAACAACCGTTTAATTGCTATATAGCGTGATCATGTCAATGTGTCATATTTAAGTTTACATATATAATGCGGATACAAAAATAATTACTATGTATAACCATACGAAAAATGTATATATAACTATACTTGAGTAAGACTAAAAGGTTAATTGTACATAGCTATGTAAATTAATAGTACAATTAACAATAATGAGCTCATTATCTCTGTTGCTGTAAAAACGGGTTGTCCCTCAGACTGAGGAGAGTCCATGACTCTCCTCAGTCTGAGGGCAGCAAAGCCGATCACGTTGACTAGGGAGACTTTTTTTGTAACGGGGGGGGGAACCTTCAACAGTTACACCGAAGCCTTGGGAGAGACTCCGGATTTAACCCACTAAAACCCCCTCGGTGGCCTTCCTCAGCGCTTGCAGGGGACTCCGGGATCCCNCGATGCCTCCTAACGCGGCGCTCCTCACGGGCTTATCACTTGGGGGACGTGCATCTGTCCCCCTGCACCCTCCGGTGTCTGCGACGGCAGCCACACATGCCGCCGTCCTTTTCGGGTTGCTGGCTGGGCTGTTGGAACTCCCACTCCTCCCGCCCGCCGTCCCAGAAGCCCCCTTCTAGTGGCTTCTATAATATTATGAAACTTACGACAAAATAGGTTACGTTAGTACTAAACCATGTAATATTTGCATTACTTTAATATTTGAGTGAATCAAAAGGCGTGTCTACCACAGCCACAGATGCGTTGCTACCCCTTAGGACTAAGATGGAATGCCTCGGTAAAGTATGTTTCCGACCTCCTTCCTTACCACACCCTTCAGACCAGAACACAACAGCACATAACACTGTTGTTATTAGGCAGAAATTGGTGTTGCCGTGGTGCTTCCGGAGTCGAACCACAAAGAGTTTTACCACATTCAAAAAAATATAACTACACTTCTCCTCCCGGATAGGATTATTGATTTTAGTATCAAATTATATTGTTCCATAACATGCGCGTCTTAAAAACTACATGTTTATTTTATTATTACTAACTTAAAGTTAAAAGTTTACTACTTAGGTTTGTTCAATACACATAACGGTCACGAGCAACGACATTATCTGTATTATGTAGGTAAATCAGTCAATTTAACAAATTATTAGTTCAATATAACGAAATGCAATCAACCTTGCCATCGTCTAAAAGTATCGTCACCTTTATTTCCTTAGTATAAGTCACAAAATTCTACAAAAAATCTTTCGAGGAAAATAAGTAGTTATGCCTTATTGTTATTCAACGATCGAACTTGATTTACATGAAATTTGCTTCCGGAATGTTAACCAGGCGCTAAGTAGCTTACCTAGATTTTTTAAATATAGAAGATGAAAACAAGTATGCAGTGGACTTGATGGTAAGGGAATGCCACCAAAGGATACTTTAAGTGCAGCAATATCTTAAAGTACAGTGCCTACAGTAAACTGTTTACTGTATGCACTGTACTTTAAGATAAACCTCAATGTCAGGTTAGAATGAGTTGTACCTACGGTCGCCGCAGATCCGTTACTGCTTCTGAGTACCTGTGTAGATTCTATCCTAAAACTTACCACTCCCGTCAATCAAAAACAAAGTAACATTTAACATCGCTGTTATGAAACATAGAGCGTCCTTAAAATTCAGTTCAGTTTACGAGGGATTTACCACATTCTACGTTATCAAAACGTAATACATAGACATAAAAAGAAAATTTAAAAAGTTCAGTCTTTTTCAAACAATACAAAGATTTTTATTCATAATGGAGATATCATAATTGATGCTTTACAAGGCCAGTTTTATTATTACGAGTAAAAAGCAGTTGCTATAGTTGCAGTACGATACTTATAACGATAAATTAATATTTATTAAGCCGATGAAAGTCAAATAATAATTAAAAAGCAGTGTGACACTAATAGTCACAATATAATCCTCACGACAGGGTTTGTACTGTTCGCATGGTTGTAATTGCAGGCTTAGCAAATAAAATCCGCCTAAGGCCAAGACAAACACGTAAAGTCGAGCTCGTTCACCTAGTTAATTAAATATAGGTCCATACAAACGCAATCAAAATCCGACGACAGAGAACTATGATTAAATAACTCGGGTGGTTGAATAACAGTAAGCGTGCGATGGTTCATTTAGAATACCGCCATCGATGGTCATTCGTGTAATTGGTCCCTAATTTATTGGTTAAAATTAAACAAGCCATTTTTTATGTTCTATGATATTTTATGGCCAAAAAGAAACGAATATCAACGTGTAACTAACATTGAAATAATAGAATCTCTATTAACCTGTCATAATGGGATACGGGAAATGAATCGTTATCAATCTGGATAACAGATTTTCAAGTAATTCTTATTGTTATTAATATTTGATAAAGTTAATACATATGCAAACTTTAACTTAAATGAGTATAAATATTATACAAACAATTATAATAACGGATTTATAGTAAAACATTAAATACAATTAGCTAAATCCACATTGTTAAACTTGGAAGCGTATGGAAAACGCTGGCGAC
>MOOZ01001634.1:3992-18678 GCA_002930495.1 Cecropterus lyciades | reverse complement strand
GAACAGAATGTTACTGTATGTGAAACATTCATTAAAAATCTAATGATTCAAATCAATAATACGAGATAAGATTATTAAAAACATATTGAGATTAGCTAGACATTCTCAAGAATCAATAATTAATAATCTTCTAAATAATATAATTATAAAATAAAATTCTTAATGGACTTGTTGTTATATGGATAAGATTAGGGCAGCGGGATAATAAATAAAAACATGATTATTATGTGATTTACTTAGAGATTCAGTATAATATAAAATTTTACTATCGATGTTATATTATATGTCCGTAACGATCTGCAGGAGATTATAATTTTGCGATCAGCCACTTACCGGTTATCCAATTCAACCTATGGGTCTTTAATAACGTTATCGACTTATCTCAATATAGAGAAGAAAAACAGAAACTATCAAATTTAACTTATCATACAGATACAGAAAGTTCTATATATATTTGCTTTATTTATTTTCAAAATTATTTATTTACGAGTATAATAATTTTATTAACTATATCAACCATCAATACAATTGGGGCCGGCTCAGAATTAACTAACTTTGGAATTATATATTTATAATACATGGGCTAAAATGTTATTATAAGCATTTTCGTATACGCGACTATACTTTTTGTATAAGTATATTTGAGATATATACTTTATATATCTATCTATATAAAGGATATATATCCTTTATATATATATATCTCTCATCCTTTGAAAGTCCATTGCTGGAAATAGGCCTCGCCTAATCTTTGCCACTCAGACCGGTCCTGAGCCTTCTAAATCCAATGGATACCCCTAAGCAAACCTATATGATTAGTACTATATTAATAGTGCGTCCGTGGTGAAAGGCATAAATTTTGGAAAGCTAACGTTATAATCTTCCAATTTATCTGAAGTGCATTGAAATATTAACGCTTTTGAAAATAAACGGTGTTAGTTTTAGGCTACTGCTAGAGTGACCCGATATGATAATGTGCCAGTAGGTGTTTAGTTTATATGAGTATAGTAAACCTATTGATAACATCTGGATGAAGGTGGTAAACCCCTTTATTTTTCGATCCTAGAAGCACCACCGCCACACCTATTTCTACCTGATAACAGCAGTGTTAAGTCTTGCTGTGTTGTGTGTGAAAGGTGTGGTAACGGAAACATACTTATTCGAGGCATTCCAACTTAGTCCTCTGCATTCCAATTTAGTCCTCTGTGGCCAACCTAAGACGCGGCAGTGGTAACTTACTATTCTCGCTTACTACTTCCATATTATAAAATAAAATCTGACGGCTTATGAACTTGTCTTAACAACAAAAAATGTACAAAGTGGCATCTCTTTACATTCGGATACAATGTGATTAAGATTAATTAAACATGCAAAGAGGAGTTTTAAATAATTTATTGTTTAGTTAACAATAAATTAATTATTTTAAGAAAATACCTGACGGCCTAAAAATAAATAAATAACTGTGAAGAAAAACAATACAAGTACAAGATTTCCATATTGTCATAATAAACAAATTCCTTCCTTCCTTTTGTACATACAAATATATACATTTGTATGTACAAAAACTATTTTATTATAAAAGATAACAAAAACTAAATTATTCAATTATTTATATATACTGAACACTTCGTGCGTGAGTCCTGCTTGCATTTGGCCGATTTTTTTTATAATTGTTATTTATTAAAGAGTGAAACGCGAAACGCATGTAACATGGTATTTTCTGAAATGTCCAGTTCTATTTTGATATGGTTTATGTTTCTAAACACGTTCAATTCTTAATTTTACTTTTTAACTTACTATATAAGAACTACATAACACTTCCTCTGTGAAATTTAATCCCTTATCCTTAAAAAAATATCCAATTTAATATCCACACTATTATGGATTATAATCATACTTATTTTTTTTTTATAATATTGAAGTAGCAACCGAGGAGGCAATCCATTGGTATTGGTATTTGGTACTGGTAAGTGGCTACTGCTGTCCATGGACACCATGGCCAAGATAAGATCAGAGTCTTACGTGAGATCGGACTAAGTTGGAACGCCTCAGACAAGTGTCTCCCTGCTACACCGTTCAGACCAAAACACACTGCTATTAATGAAATTGCCGTTTTTCATAAAATAATGAAGCGGATTTTTTTTCCATTAATCAAAGTAATTACCCATACAATCAACGCATCTTTGCCAACGCATTGGTATATTGATGCCCTTCTTGAAGAAATCAGCTGGACGGGAGGCAACAAATTCTTCAAAGGCATTTGGTACTGCCTCTCAGGCATTGAATTTTTTTCCCGCCAAGAAGTTATCCAAATTCTGGAAAATTAGAAGTCTATAGGCTCAAGGTCTGGTGAGTACGGCGGATGACGGAGAACTTCCAACCCCAGCTCTTGTAGCTTGGAGACCGTCTACTGTGCCGTATGTGGTCGCGCGTTATCGTGCAGGAGCAGTGGAGCCGAACGATTGACCAAAGCCTTTGATTGCCTGTTGAGCAGTGCAAGACACATCTCGTCTGACACACTTCGCGCTGGCGATCATTGAATTCGTGGGGTACCCATTTGTCAAGCTTTTTTTCATTTCCAATGTGACGCAAATTGACCAGTATTTTTTTGATGCTAACGTCGAAAGCTACTGCTATTCAGCCGTAGATTGAGTATCATCAGCTTCCACAATCGCCTTTAAATTCGTCATTGTCGACCAAAGCATTTGGACGACCACGGAGTTCATTTTTCAGGGCAAAATTTCCAGAACGGAAGCGGGCAAACCAATAACGGGTGGAGTGTTTGTTTGTAGTGTTCGCTCCACAAACGTCGTTGATGTTGCGTGCCGCTTGTGCCGCTTTGTTGCCACAACGATACTCATACTCCATAATTACGAAATTTTAACTTATCCATGATGACGAAAAATGTTCGAATGCGATG
Source organism: Cecropterus lyciades (assembly GCA_002930495.1). Taxonomy (NCBI): domain Eukaryota; kingdom Metazoa; phylum Arthropoda; class Insecta; order Lepidoptera; family Hesperiidae; genus Cecropterus; species Cecropterus lyciades. The sequence continues at coordinate 15,758 of MOOZ01001634.1, read as the reverse complement.
AAAACAAAACACTAACATTTAAACAAGTGACGATTTCAAAAAAAAGAATTCCATGTTTTTAAAATTTAATTTAATTTAAATTAGAATTATAAACCCAATTTTTTTCTTTTTTATAGTATGAAAGTAGCAAACGAGCATGCAGCCTCTGTGGCCAACCTTAGGTGAGACTTTGATCGTACCTAGAGTTGATAACAGTTGTCCATGGGCGGCAGTGGCCACTTACCATCAGATGGACTGCATGATCGTTTGCTACTTCTATATTATTAAAAAAAAATCCTTAGAACTTTCGTAATAGTGACCTCGGTCGAATTAGACGATACGGTCACTATAGTGTAATCTGAATTTTTTTCTTATATTGTAGTATAGGTCCTAGGCTCTAAGTACGCGTACATTATAAAAAACAGAACAATGTTTTCTGTTAAGTTGTGCGAAAAATCTATAAATGAATTAAAGATATTATGTCACTTTCATTGCAACGTAGGTCTACGTAGCGTACGTTGTTCGTCGTAGGTAGGTACTCGTAGTAAGCGCTACGCGCTGTAGCTCTCTACGAGATGTAGCCTACGAATAGTATTGGAATCAAATATATGTCATACAACTGAGCTCTTAATACGAGTTTACTACGTTTTCGCAAAACAATCATTATTTTATGTTTTCGTTTTCGGCCATACCATGAAATGAACTTTGCAATAATTCGCAAATAGTAAATAAATATTTTTTGTGTTGAGAAAACGTAATAAAGTCGTAGTTATTTTGACCGTCTTGAACTTCATACAATGTATTAAATTGTATAGGAGCATAAAAACGATCCATTTAGTAGTCATATATATATAAGTATAAAATATACATTTTACTACTATAAACCGACAGGCTTTATTAGTCTGATGTTTGTCAGGGAATAATCGTACTAATATAACTAAAATTTGTGTGAAAATGTATGTGAATTTGTTACTCTTTCACGCAAAAACTACTATTTGGATTTCGCTGAAAGTTGACACACAGATAATTTATACAGGTAATGAATATCCCATGTATTAATACAGGATTAAGACATGGGATATTCATTACTATAGTAAACATTACCAAAGCGGGTGGAGCCGCAGAAATAAGCTATTAAGTCATAGAAAATATAACTGCAAATATCTACAATGTTTATTTTCCTACAATCATAGGTAACTACACATCGGAACACAATTTTTGTGCAATAATAATATCAAATATAACGAATGTATTTACGTAATATACGAATAAAATACAAAAACAAGATATTAAAAATAACGCCCATTAAAGTATTTGCAACGTTAAAATTATTTAACATGAGCAATAGCTTTTCAGCAGCTTTTAAGCTTTGAACGTTAAAAGCGTTGAGGCGTGCGGAAATAAACTAAAAGTAGAATTAAGGTACATTTAAAATCAGTGTTCTGTTACCCTTTAACAGCTTATAAGTGTCGTACACTAAATTACTTCAAACAAAACACAACTACCTAATAAATATATGGTGGTAGAATTCTTTTTCCAGAAGCACCACCGCCACACCTATTTCCGCCTAATAATAGCAGTGTTATGTGTATTGTGTTCTGGTCTGAAGGATGTGGTAAGGGAGACATAGTTTTCTGAGGCATTTCATCTCAGTCCTCAGGGGTAACAAAGCATCTGTGGCTAACCTCAGGTGAGACTTTGATCTTACGTAGGGTTGATTACGGATTTCCAAAGGCGGCAGTAGCCACTTACCATCAGGTGGGCTGCATGCTCGTTTGCTATAAAAAAAATAAGATTCCTTTTGAAACAATTTGAATACACATTTAATATGCCTAAATTTGCATAATAACAGAGATGAGACATACTTATTCGAGGTGTTGTAACATAGTCCTCAGGTATAGTAACCTCAGGTAAGATCTATCTTCTTCATCTTATCTGGGGTTGATTAAAGTCCATCGGTGACAGTGTCCACTTATCACCTGGTAGACTGCATTTTAGTTTGCCATTACACATTATAAAAATACTTTGTGCAGACATTATATAGTATATCGTAAGACAAAAAATGGGTTCAACTAATTTGAAGGTCTATGTCAGCCGTTTGGCAAGAGCAATAGCACTGTTCATTGTCTATTCCTTTAATAGCAAAACACAAAATACACGCTGGCAATTGTTTGGCCTGGAATTCTGCCAGTTTGTCCCAGAAGCTCACTTAGTACGCTATTTAATCTGATAGGGAAAAATTTTTATAGATATCATAGGCCTGTATCAGCATTGGAGATGAGGCAATTAAAATTGTTTTATGTTTTATATTTTTTAGTGTAGAGAGAGTATTTTAGAGAATATTGTTTATCTAGTGAGTACTTTATAATATATCAAGTAATATAACATAAACATAAACGCTTTCTACACTCATAGCCCCACAGTAGGATTTTCTCCTGTATCGTGGGTGCCATGGACACGTAAAGATAAATACACAAACACCCAAACCCAGAACAGAAATCTAAACTCATCATTCAGATGTCTGTCTAGCCGGGGATCGAACCCGGGACCCACCACGTGTCAGACCGGTATGGTGACCTCTCCGCCATGCGGGTCGTCAATAGAAATATAGGAAAAAGATACGCTTCATTTATGTCATGAAAAACGGCAATTTCATAGGTAAAGACCCTATTAATATATTGATTATTTATTTATAGGCAAAATTTTGCCTTTTTTGTATTGTTATTCAACATAAAAAGAAATATTGTAGTCATATAAAGAGTACACCGAAGGATGAGGCGTATTGTATGGCAGATGGAGGCGTCACCTATCAATTAGGGTTAATAAGCTACATTTATGAATAATATTTGTGTGTTTTGCTCAGAGTTTTCCATCCGTGACAAATCAAAGTTGAAATAATCACTAAATTTTATATTTTTGAACTACGTATAAACCAATGCTACACTACACTATCATGCCGGGTAAATTTTCGTGACGTTACTTGGCTGTAGCCGGAGCATTTTTCAAAGCATATTTTGGCAATTATTTATTATTTATATAAGTACATATGTTAGTGACAACAAGACATTTGTTAGTGCAAAAGCATGGGGCATCTTACATAAATGTTAGGGAGACGTTTCCGCTTTTCGTCCCAGAGGTATGCGTTCGTACCTTAAAGGATGAAAGAAAACGTGATGAATTACATATATTCGATTCAATTTGAAGTATATTAAAATAAAATAAGCTCATAGTAAGATAGTAGGTAATAATATGAAATTTTCTTTTTTTTTATACTTAAACCTAACGATAAGGCAGACGGGCTACCAGATAGAAAGCAGTCACCGTCGCCTATGGACATTTGCAACACCAGGGGAGTCGCCAATACATCGCCGGCTTTGAAGGAGAGTTCTCTTCACACCTTTTTTGAAGAGCCCCATGTCATAGCGCTCTTTCCTTATTTTATGAAGAGATTAGAAATCAGTAAAAGAACAATAATGGGTGGATGGTGATGACGAATAAACTATAATATGTTATCCGACAATTTCAAACAATAATAAAATGCTAAGAACAAACTTAGTGTCGTGTCCACAAGGACACGATTATTTTACGAGTAGGCTCTTTTTTGTTTAGTTTACATACTTACTTATCTGCCACATCTGTATCCCACAACGTAGTGAGTTAGAATGTATACTTTAAGTTATTCAATTAAAGTAAACAATAGACATGAAATAATAAATTTATCAATTTATTTAGTTTCAATAGTATCCGTGTATTGTGCAAACAAACAAAAACACAACGTATAGTTTTATAATAGTATCGATAAATATTCCTAGCATATTTAGATCGAGGTTTATCCGATAAGAAAGATTTTATAATAGTTTATTCACCCCTACGATCCTAAACTCATAACAACATAATTTTCAAGATCACCTTTTCGAAGAAAGTGCTTTGCCAAACATATGGTGACCGGCATAGTGCCAACGCTAAAAGCTAGAAACTGGAACCTGAACTTTTATTGAATATCTTAAAGAATAATGAATGATATGGCTGTATGCCGTATGCTGTATGTATGCCGTCGTATTATATCTCAGTTTATGTGGCTACTCTTATTTATTATTCCAAGACCCGAATTCACTGAAGTGACTGTTCATGTTTTAAGTCACGTAGAAGCCTAGTATGTATTTTACTTCACTGATTCAATCCGATGGGACAAATGTTTTTAACCAATGAGTATACCGCTAGAAGTCGCCTTCTAGCGGTAGTAGTTTTTTTAGTCTTTTGCGGTCACATACTTGCAACCATGTCCATTGTTCCTAACTTTGTGAATTAACTTAGATCTACTCAAGCCTCAAGCTATGCGCGTTGCATTAACCTGAAAATTATTTAAGTTAATAATATATTGACAGGATACTTCAGAAAGATGAATAAAAGCTGTGTGTATGTGAAAGAAGAAGAATAAGCGCTGGCATGATGTGGTAAGGAAAACTTACGAATACATATACAAGGCGTTATAACTTACTCCTCAGGAATGGTAATAGACCTGTGGTACCTAAGATAAGATGCGGATCATATGTGAGATTGATAATAGACGTCCCTGGGTAGCAGTGGCCACTTAGTTTGCCACTTCTATATTATATAAAAAATAGATCATCGTAGGACGGAATAAATGTATTCCACGGATGTTGGAATGGATGTCACTTCTACTTACGCCTTGCAAATACTTTTTACATTATATAGAGATTTTTGTCTAAAACATGTCACTTTCGTCACTTTCATGAATTCGACAGTGTATTTCACGACGCTTGGCAGCCGGCAGCGAGCCAACATCGCGCTGGCCACTCGTGAATTTTGCATTCCATTTGCGAATCGACCGAAAATTGCGACACTAGTCATAGTTTTTGTACTTCTTTTTCAACCTTGTTTCTTGTAGCTAGGTGGATTTATTTACAACTAAGTTTGCAACACCTGTTCAAGTTGCGCACACTCTTGCAGTTTTGAAGATATATTTAACTTGCTATGTTTGTATGTAAGTAAATAAATAAGTACGTTTAGATCAAATCTTGCAATCTGAATAATTCTAATCTGGAAAATCTCGCGACGAAATTTTATATGATCATAATGCAACATAATGAAGGGTTTGACTACTTTAAAGGTTTTTTCTTTTCAATGCATTAAATAATATATATTTTTTAAAATATCTGTTGAATATTAATTTATTTTATAACTAGAATCTTAATTATAGTAAAATAAAATGTAAGTAACAAACAAGCATTCAGTTCACCTTCATATCGTGCTGCCTATCTAAGCAACTTTATACAGAACAGAGGTTTTACTTGAAGTCAATCACGGATGAGTTGCTGCTTCCAGCTGCTAAGGATATTCGCCTCATATGATGCTATATTCGTTGTCTTATGTTATGTGACGAATTCCATTAGATCAGCTGTCTTATACAATTATTACTGGCAATAGCAAGTAACGATCGTACGTTACTACTATTTATACGACAATAATGGACATTATAGATAAAATATCGAATACTGTGCAGTACAGTACAGTGCTATGCTTCTTCATAGCAAAACTTTAATCGTCCTACAACATCATAATTATTAAATAACTGTCGGTATTAAATATGATATACAGCTTACCTATAATATCATTTTACCTACTGCGTTTATAATATTAAAGATGTTTATGATATAGGTGAGCAATTACCAAGATCAATAAAGAATAATAGACGTTTTGCGTGGCATAGTTGTCATCATGCCAGTCTGACATATAGTGGATTCCGAATACGATCCCCGGCCAAGCAGATATGTATGTAAATTTTCAAATTAGATGTTTTTTTTTAGATTTGTGTTCTGGGTTTGAATGTTTGGCTATTCGTTTTTGTGCATCCATGGCATCAACGACGTAGGAAATTATCCTACTGAAAGACTATGAGTATATGAAGCGCTCATTAATTGATACCAGTTTAATTATAACAGCTAAGTATATTCCTATAAATGTATATACTTAAAATGAATTGATATAACTCTCTACAATCATTATTCCATCTCGTTAACTTGGCGTCGTCAACTAATTATTGTCCTACTAATAGACACGGGTCTTTTCGCAAATTGAGAGAGTTTCAGGCCATAGTATACCGCATTGGCCAAGGTCGAATTAAAAGAAGATCTCAGACTCATTGGTTTTCTCATATTATTCTTTCAGCGTAATACAGTGATAAGTATTTTCTAATTCGCCCATAATTTTGCAAAAATCAGTGGAGAATGCCTGAGGTTCAAACCTTCGAACCATTCGGTTAACAATACTCGCGATAGCTGAACAACCTGCTACATTAACACAATAATGTCAAATAAACAAAGACCGAAACCCGGAAGTTTGTGTGTGTAACTAATATGAAGACCCCTGCGTGATGAAACGGACCTCTGATGAAACTAACAATCATACATCATGTATAATATGTACTAAAACTCTACTTTCGTTTTGTACACTAGTACAAAAAGAAAGAGTTATATAGTCGGGAGCTAGGGCTTGGCCTTGGCGTGGCAATACACTTACAAAAGCCTGTCCGCAAACATAATGTTTGGACTATATAAATATATCAAAATTCATTATTTATCGCGATACAGTAGGCACGAGTGAATTAACAAAAAGGAACCGAGGAAGCTTAGAGCGTTCCCATGCGTAGAGCTTTTAATACAAAGCTACTTTAATTACTTTCTCTATCTTACAACTTCTAAATAACACTCAGATGTTGTTTTACTTTACGACAACTTTGTAGACATAAGAAAAATCGTTTTTATATATCATAAAATATCGTCATGCTATAGTGTGATTTTAGCTTATTTGATATAATGGCAAAGTGAATAATTTGTAAAGTGAATGCTTTACGATTACCTTTCTTCAGAGGTTTCTTCAGGGTTTTTATTTTCAATAAATAAGACATGATATGGACCTTATTATACGTTAATGTTATTTAGAATAGTCACGAACATTTTGTCATCAAATAAGTCTCAATATATGATAAAATTTTAAAAGGTACACATACAGTAAAAATCATGACATATTAATTCACTCCCGAACTGTTATAAGTCTAACACACCTTTACAATTACGTAAGGCTCGGGTCTTACGTAACTGCGTTGCTCTTTTGTTGACTTTGTAGACCTTTGTCTGAGGTCCTTCGGTGACGGCTGGATCAAATATATACCTCTTTTTATAATGTTATTGCGCTTTATATAATTGTTAAACAGCTATATCTGCAGTATTGGATGTTTTGCTAGGAATACGTAAAATTTCTTAGTAATATTAGATACTTGGCTGGTAGTAAAACCCTTTGTTTTATTTACTCTATGCTTTAAAGCAGTAAGGGCGATAGTAATTCAGAAGATGCTAGAAGTATTTATATCAATTCTGACGGCAACACTGCCACGCCTGATGGTTAGTTTGGAGAATGTGATAATGGAGACATACTAGTCCACAACGTTCCAACTTAGTTTTCAGGGCTTCTGTGTCCCACCTCAGATACGACTATTATCTTATCTGGGGTTGAGTACAGATATCCATGACCGGCAGTGGCCATTTACCATCAGATAAACTGCATGTTCATTGTTTTACTGTTTCTTGCTCTTCCATCTATAATCAAAAGGCAGAGAGATATACTCTTACACGAGATATTCAAATTAGTCTCAAGTCGTACCGCCAATACTATTTAAGAATTGTGTAGCATGTAGCATGTAGGCAGTAACGGATTACTATCAGATAAACTGTGAGCCCGTTTCCTAATTCAATTTAATTTAAACTGGCGGTCGGTTTGTTATTTTTCAATATCGATTATTAAGACCGAACGGAAGCCTTATCGGTTTAAAAATAATTCAGATTGTAGCATAGTAGAGAATACTCCTGGTTTCCTCAGAATTTAGATAATCTCGTGGACAATTAACTAGTTAATGCTTATTAACCTTTTTCACTTTTAAATATGCTAAATGATGTTTTCGCACACATACGTAACTCTTCACAAACTTACGCTACATCATAACTGTTTGACATTTACAAACTTTTATACCGTCGGAAATTGACCCTAACAAATCATAATTTTATCCAAACGACATTGGATGATGATTCAATTCTTACAAGTTGCTCCATTAATTGAACTCTCTTGTAGACTGTGGACTAGTTCTATCGATAAATCGTTGTTTATCCCTTTTTATTGCACAACTTTCTTGTGTCTTCGCGGGATTTGTCTTCGGATGACCGAATTTTGTTATTTAAACTGTTTTGCGGGTGTATGTCAGCTGTTTTGTAACTTTTCCATTGTTTTAGTATACGAGTATAAATGTCTTACTATACACTAATTTATTGAGATCAGTCAATGGACGGAAATCGACTCTTATAAGATAGATTTAAAGAAGGATCCAAGGCATGATAGGCACCTTCGTATGTACGTAGATTTTGAAAAAACTGTGCATTTAAATATTTATCTTACATTATAATCGTCTTTTTAAACTTATCTGACGCTTAATATATATATTTTTTTATTGATCGATCTCTATAAAAAAAATATATAAAAGCTAAATATTATAGTTTTTTTCTCAAATGTGTGCAGTATATATGTTTGTATTTTAATCAATATTTGTTCTGGTTCTATATCGAGATTTTAGCTATAGGACAAAGCTATTGGACAGTAGAGAGTGGACGATGACATCGAATAAAAATGAAAATAGGTCAGTTGGTTAGTGGAGTCAACAGTTTCCTCTTATCTATGCGTACAGAAATTCATAACTTTTATTGGTGCCATTAAACGAAGTTTATGTCAGACTAGCTCCTTCCGTTTCTGTCTAAATTTAAGTAATTAACCACAAATTGCACTTTTGCACCATTTTTGTAATTTATCTATTTCAACGCAGAATACTTAATATCTTAATTAAATGTGTGTAATAATAAGTTTTAACAATTGTAATAGTAAATTTTAATAATAAAATGTTCGACTGAAGATGTATAGAATCGATTTGTAATTAACTTAACCAAAAAGAGATTGAAATTTGAGATAAAAGAATCAACTTAAACTTTACTATGATATGTTCTTACCGAATAAGTTTAAAATGCAGTTAAAAATAAATAAACCGTTAGTTATCAACCGGTATTCATATAAGAATACCAAAGAGTTAAACGTTCACTATAACACAAAATAAATAGATATACTACAAATAATTCTGACACATTTCGTAAAAAAATACAAGTAAGATTTTTCACCAAATATCGCGAACTGTGCGGCCATATTGAGACATTTCTTATTTATAAGGCATTGGATACAACGACAAGATCTTTATATTATTTATAGAGTAATAAAGAGGTGAACCAATCTCTCTATTTTATTAAATAATTAATATAACCTACTTAAACATGAACGATTAAATTAACATACCACTTACGTACAGATTAACATTTCACTACGAGGCAGATCTTAAGACTTCTTTTTCTTCGTACATTCATAGTATTAGATCAGGCTCGAATCCAATCTATTATATATTAAGAGGCATAAGCAACGGATACCAAATAGAACACTGACCTACTATAGCTTGAGTGATGAACAGTTGCTTAAGTCGTTGTCGCTTGGAGTATTATTTGTTGCTTGAGTGACCGAGAAGAGGTTACATGATTGATTTTATTCAGAAAATCAGACAACTGTCGATTTTTTCCGCGTCAGTACAGATGCTACAAAATAGTTGCCAAGGAGCTTGACATCAGTTTGATAGCAGTTCTGATGGTTGTATTAAACACTTTAATTGCTAAAGGCAATATAATACCCAATATCTCTTGCAATTGCTTTACCGTCTAACTTTAACGAACCAGTAATGTTTTCTTTATTTTCTAGTATGATTATTGTTATTATTATTTTCCTTGTCTGGTTTTTGTTTTTTGTGTGTCGGTTGGGATAGGGGAGATTACAACCACCTCCCGTACTCCAAGGGAGTTGGGAGTGGCTGAAAAACAGCGCTGTACGGGACCCAGGTCTCTGGCCAGCAAAACGCTGAGCCACTCCCATTGCCCCCGTATTTTGTGTTTCTTTTTTTTTGCTTGTATTTTTTTATTTTTTATTTTTGCCTTAGTTTTTTTCCGTCTGTTTTTTACTAATTGTTTTTAGTTTGTAATTGTAATTGTAGATGATAATGTATTTTGTATTTTGTTATATGTTATAATAATTTTGGGGGCAATAAACTACTTTATTATTATTATTATTGTTTTAACGAAGATAATATGGTATGGCTTGAATACAGCCTCTCAATATGGGGTCTAATTGTTCAAGTTAACAATAATTTAGATTTTTGAATTTACATAATTTTAAAGAATTAGAGTCTCATGATTTAACGATGACGGTAAACATAGTGACAAACTAAGTTCTTTAAAAAGTCCTTTCAAGTATTCCATTTCGCACTTGGCCAGCTTGGTTGACTATAGCCTTTCTAAACCTCTCTTACTTTTAGAAGAGACCGGTGTCTAGCACGAAGAGTAATGGGTTTACGACATTTAACAATAAGATGAATTTGAGAAAGTCAGTGAGTCCACGACTGCACTATTAGACGGACATGTGCTTGTCGCAGAAATCCCATTATCTATTATCAAAGCATAGAAAGCATGTAATTCCGCATGCACTCAAACCTTTGCAAATCATTCGCCCTTGAATTTCATCGATTGATTCCCAGCCAAATGTTTGCAGCCGGTTTAACTATCGCGTTGCTTTAAATTGCTCTGCATTTATAAACGCGTTTGTAGCGTACGTGTCCTATGAAGATATCAAGTATATTAGTGTAAAAAAATCACATTTGATATTCAAATGCTTTTAGAAACTAACATAATATCATGTTTTTGCCTGTTACACCATAGTTTTGCAAGCGATGCCTGAATCATACAGTAATACGTTTCTGTATTGCGGATTGGTAGAAGATGAAAGGGATTACTGAGTAATCCGTGTTTTTTATTCTGTATCTCACAAACTACTCATTAGAATTCCGATATAATTAAACATCTGCTAATAAATGATAATATACCAAATCGACGGCTTAAAGTAAACGTTAACGTTAGATTATACAAATACGGTCACAGATGCATTGCTTCTCTTCACGACCAAGAACCCAATGTGTATGTCTGCATTAACAAGGCGTTCAAATCAAAGTACGACAAAATACTTTTAAAGGATAGAAATAAATGTAACATTAGTAATTAGGTAATTGCAGCAGGTACTGCATTAAAAAGTTATAGTCAAAATCGTAATAGTAGTAAGTATTCGTATTCAGAATACTTACTACTATTACGATTTTGAATTTTGACTTAGCTAAATCGACAAAATATAGTAACAGTATTTTGTAAGCATTCCCCATATGCTGCATACCAAATAACCTCTCCGAAAAAATACGCTCCGGCGAGCAAATATTTGTCCATTATTCTACATTACTTTTCCCGGTACAGGAATATATTTACTTAACGATCACGCAGTTTGTTACATCAAAATAAATACATATTCATATCAAATAGATTTATAAAAAGTATCAATTAAATTCTGGTATTTGTGGATTGTGGATAGGTGGATGTTAGTTTTTCAATCACGTCAGAACGGCTGGATGGCATTGGATAAAGTTTCAATCACGTAAGAACGGCTGGATGGCATTGGATAAAGTTTAACAGAGACGTAGATTATAGTCTGGTATAGTTATGTTTCTGTTTATAACATGGCTCGGAAAGATTCTTTGCGCGACTACCACAGTGGTAGTCGCTTAAGGGTCAGAAAATGACATAGGCTACTTTTTAT
>MOOZ01001633.1:96329-115436 GCA_002930495.1 Cecropterus lyciades | reverse complement strand
TCATGGATGACCACAGAGAGTGTTGTGACAAAGGAAGACCCAGCTGCCAGTTTTTTTAATTTAGTTTCTAAGTCTTTTACAAGACATTCGGAAAGAAAGAGAATTATGCTAATTACACCACACAGCACACTTATAGAAGTGCAATCTGCTGGACTTGGCTAGCGTAATAGACTATAGCCTAATCAACGGATGCCCAGTGGGACAGTCGTGGCTTGTCTACGTTATCAGTAATACTTTATGTCTTTACACAGGTCTCGATCTCGGTCACGGTCACGATCGTTGACTCCAAGCGGTTCCCCGCCTCCACTGCCCGCGCCACCGCCCCCGCCGCCGCCTCACACGCTGCATCCTGACAATGCCTTAGGTAATCTTTCATGAATTAAATAAAACTGATAAATAACGGTACTATAATTATATCTCTAAATCCTATATCAGATCCACCAACATAATACTGTCGTCGACAGCCAGACAGTTTATAGAAATATCTATTTGTAGATCTTGATACAATTGACTGATGTACTTGGTCCAGTTTATTAAAAAAAGTCTGTGTCAGATCCGACGCACGACTGAAGTTTACTCTTTAAGTACGATTGTCAAAACAGGCGCAAAAATTTAAATTTAAATAAATTTCAATTGTTGTAAACAGTGCCATCTATGCAACGGATGAAAAAAACTAAGTAAGTTTCAATAGTTGTAAAGAGCGCCAACTATGCGACAGATTAAAAACGGAAAGGTGCGCACAATAGGTTGCGCACCAAAAACGTAACGAGGTCATTCGATTATTTGATTTTACTCTTCATATTTTTTTCATACCGGGCGCCTTACGCGAAAATCGATTCTTAAGGAATAAACTCCAAAAAAAGTACCTTTTTAAGCACAAATGTGAAACATGATTTAAAGTCATGATTCAAAAAATCTAGCGTATGTATTTATGCTAAAGAAAAGTGGTTTAATAGCACTTCTTGGTATTCTCGTACTGCGGCATCAACGAATCATCTATTTTTTGCTTATAATAGCTGTGTGACGTTAATGTGACACAGTCTAAGCAATTTATTGATAACTTTTGTTTAATATTTTATATAAGTAAAAGAATCTTATGAGCTATTGCACTCTTCCAGGTCGAGGTGCATTGAGCGTCGCTGGTCGCCAACTCAGTGACCACAGTAACAACCGTGAGTCGTCCCTAGACGATTCGGGGGTCGTCGACGACCATGACGATGGGGAGCATACGTCCGACGACCAGGCGACGACACATCCGCGTCGGACGCATCTCATGCCGCCGCCTCCACCACAGCCACACCCACCACCAACTACGCTACCTCTGATAAAAAAAGTATGGAAACTAAGAAAACGATAAGATCTGATTTAATTTCGTATAAGCGAGTATAGTTTAGTTAGTAAATATTGTTTCGTTCCTATATAGTTTAGCTACAAAATCTTATTATCCACAGCTGTGATGATGAAATTTTTCTTTTTATTTTATTTATTAAAGGCATACCAAGTACATATGCAAAAAATATACACTTAAGTTACAGGTTTGCACAACTTCTTTACAAACATTGTAATCAAATAATAAAACTTTTAGTAACTTGTTCGTTGTTCAACAATAAAATATGTATAGTTTTAAAAAGAAATAATTAATTCATTAAATGTCTGACAACGCTGCATGTTTTTTTTCTCAAACAGACCTAAGGAATTAGCAAAGATGTTTTTGCATGAGATTTATTGGTGAATTTCTCACATATTTATTTTTGTTCTTATTTGTATAAAAAGGCAGCAGTTAATGCAATGTAACGATGTATTTTACTTGAATATTTTAATATAGACTTGCTATGAAATCAACCTTAGATAATCATGGCATATCAATCTTACAGGAAAAGGAAAAGAAAAAACAAGAACTAAAACAAAAGAATGGTTCTAAAGTAGAGACGCAGGTAGAGAAACCAAAAAACGGTGAGAAGAGCAGCATTCACGAGAGATATCCGCTTAATCCCGATTACCTCAACCAGATCGTGGTGCTAGGTAAAACAAAGCCTTTGTTACTTAATGCACTATTTATCCAATATGTAACGCAATCAAAGAAACATTAAGTTAACTATGGTATTCTCGAGTTTGGTTGCGTTACATGAAATATCTTCTATGATTGGCACGGCTTCGACACAGAAGTGCACACGAAATCTAACACAAACGACGCAGCCATCAGAATGAATGCTTTGCAAACACAAAAGTATTTGAGATTGTCAAAAGCTTTTCAATCTACAATTTTCAACCAATCTTTCTTCTTTCATCGAGTAGATTAGACTTTATAATGAATGTAAGATATTAATTGATATGCAAATAACGTGCATGGAAACACTTTTCTATACTCTTACCAACACATAGGACATTCCCTTAGGTACTTCTGACTTTCAGTGCTTGCGTCCTTTGCAATTCTATTATCATCCAGAATAGTGTACAGACTGCAAATATTTATCTTTACTATAAGGTACTATTATTTATCTATGTAGCTATTAAAACCTCATTTTTTCTTGAATACTTTAACCTCAAACCTAATTAGTCACTCTTTTTCAACTCGCATCTGCAAAGAGATGATATTTTCTTTGGATTTCTGAAGCATTATGTAAGATTATTTCCTTAATACATTTACTCTGATTTTTATACGCCGTTTGATAATAAACTTAATTAAGTGCTTGAACCAAACGGTGCTGACAGTAGCTTTACAGGTTTAATTAGTATATACAATAGATTTAGTCATAATATGCACACAACCCTTCTTAAATGCTACCAAGATGTAGAATCAATTATGTAAGCCAGTGTCAGAGAAACAGCCATTTGTCTCTTGTTTAAAAACATTTCACATTTATAAGAATATTTTATAAAATTTGCAATGTAGGATTATTATTTTACGTAAATATGATCCTCAAAAAGTATTCAAAATGTTAAAGAGTAGATATTATGTCGATTAGAAGATTGATTTATACTTTCGTTTATAAAATATTCTTAACGACACTACCTACTATAAGAAACTGAATTTCTTAAGCGTGATACATTGTGAGCACGCAATCAATGATCCTTGATGCTATATTAACGATAAATGGTTGTCTAGTGGCTGATAAGGTTCACCATTAGCTTCACGTCACAATGGGGTGACGCCTCATTGGGCACTCTTATACGACACTGTTGCAATTTCGCTTCTACCCTCATTAATATCGTCAGGGGCGGACTGGCCATACAAGCGCGCGCCCGACCTCCCCCAAGCGGAGACGACGAAAATTAATGAGCTCAGTTTATTGGCAGCCACGCACAAATCTCATATGGGCAATTACGAGCAAAATTGCACTTACTTCACAGGTTAGTAAAACACAGACGCCAACGCTTTTGCCCCCCAGTCCACCCCTGTTCCTCACGGGAAGACTGCAGGGTGAATACGCGATTGGTTGATTTGGTGTCGACTGATCGTCTAAGGAATCGCATTTAAGTCTCATTTACAGGACCACTTGATTCTCATATGATAAATTAATGTTTCTTTACCAGATAATAACCTTTTGTAACTTTTATGCGATTCAATTTGGGATCAACAAAATTGAGCATTCCAATTTGGTCAGTGTTTTCCATTTAAATTAACTATTGGCAATCCTAAATTTTTTTACCGTGCATTTTTCTGCGTTTTTCTATTTAGTCCCAATTTTCCGCTTTCAATTGCATGAAGGATTTGAAAACTAATGACGTTGACACACTAGCCTAGGTAAAGTTACAGACAGAAGCTTTGCATTGAAATATTCTACGCTTTATTACGCTTTCGCTATCCTTGACTACTTCTTTTCTATTGTCCTTTTATCTCTTTCTGTGGTGTTCGTTGCTTGCGTGTTTAATCAGATCGAGATCACTACTAATGATTACAATTGCACACAGATGAACTCGTGGACAGGAACTGCGAATGCTGCGTTACGTGCTGTATAGATTATGAAGGCTGGCTACAGTTCCAGAACTGTCTGTATGGGATTGTAAAGGACCCTTTGTTCGAGTTGTTTATAACAACTTGCATAGTTCTGAATACACTTTTTCTTGCCTTGGAGCATCATGGCATGAGCGAAAATGTGAGACAGGCATTAGATATAGGAAATAAGGTAAGATTATTGTTTGCTTCTGTTATCAATATTTTTTTTTTGTTTTTAAAGATGGTACAACCCATTGTGATCCGACTCCGGAAGCTCCACCGCCCCACTTAATTATGCCTAATAACAGCAGTGTTAAGCGCTGTTGTGTTTTTGTCTGAAGGTGGTAAGGGGACATACTTATCCGAGGCATTCCAACTCAGTTCTCAGGAGTAGCAACGCATCTATGGCCAACCTCAGTTAAGACTCTGATCTTATCTGACTTGATTACAGATGTCCATGGACTGCAGGAGCCACTTACCATATGTTGGACTCCATAATACTTTACTACTACTTCAATATTATAAAATATATATATATATATATAAACTTGTCATTATACCGTATTGTTGCTACAGGTTTTAACTCTTTCAGGTTTTCACGTCAATATTTACGTTAGAATGTATAATGAAAGTGATGGCAATGAGCAAAGACTTCTTCGCCTGTGGATGGAATATATTTGATTTGATTATAGTGTCAGCTAGTCTTCTTGATCTCATATTTGAACTTGTTGATGGCCTATCAGTGTTACGAGGCCTGCGTTTGGTAAGTTATTTGGGATAGCGATAGAAATAATAATAACAAGATAGATAATTATAATTAAAAAATATCAATAATTATTATGATCAATGATAAATAATAATAATAATAAATTGGTTGTGTGTACAGTCGGTTTACGGACTATAACTTTACGTGATAATGTCATAAAAAACATTGATGTAAAATTACATACTTTTATGAATCAAATCGAGCTATTATCACTGATACTCGGACGCATCGGCCAATGGAGTGGAAGGGAGATAGATGCGTCACATGCGGATCGCTTAGGCCGATCGTGCCTCTCTATCGCTTGTTCCACTTTTTCGCTTGCACGCTAGCCTCAGGTGGAACGTGACAATGAGTCATGCTTTTTCGTGTGTCCAGTCGGCGTCCATCGATTTATAAGACATTATCAGGTCAAAAGTAGTATTAGTTATTTCCTTGTAATACAAAACTGTCATTCAAGTGGAATTATTCCCTTTTTGCGTAGGCTTTCTCAGTTTTAGAAACAAAATATCAATTTTAGTTTAAGAAATATTATTTCTTTTTCAGTTGCGTGTGTTAAAGTTAGCTCAATCATGGACTACTATGAAAGTGTTGTTGAGTATTATAATATCGACAATAGGTGCTCTTGGTAATTTGACATTCGTGTTAGTGATAGTTATATACATATTCGCTGTTATCGGTATGCAGCTGTTCTCTAAGTCCTACACACCAGACAAGTTTGACCCGGATCCTGTGCCCAGGTATGTGAAATCTATAAAAAAGAACTAGGCTGGTAATCTATAACATAAAAAGTATATTTCTGTAAGCATGTTTATGTCATATTTACTCCATTCAGAGGTGGTAAACCACCTTTAATTTACTTTAACTGACACGTAGTCTTCGCTTTTATCAATGGATGGTAATTAGAGATCTATTGTGGCGACTATCTATTATAAACCTACGGTAATGTTACTTATAAACGTAATTTTTATGGTACTTTCTTCGATTCTAAATTATTGTTGCCAACTGAAGGTGGAACTTCAACGACTTCTTCCACTCATTCATGATGATATTCCGGATCTTGTGTGGCGAGTGGATCGAGCCTCTATGGGACTGCATGCGAGCTGAACAGGCCAGTGGGGCTGAGAGCTGCTTTTTCATCTTCCTTCCGGCCCTAGTTATGGGTAACTTCATGGTGCTCAACCTCTTTCTCGCCTTGTTGCTCAACAGCTTTAACAGCGAGGAACTTAAGAATAGGAAGGAGGTACATAATTTTATTACGTACGTTACGTTATTTTGGACACTATTGCCTGTTCATCTAGTACTTTATGTGTAATATAGAAAGACGTAATAGTTATATACAGATAAACGTAATAGCGATGGAATATGTTTCATTGAATTTTAAACATATATTTTCAATCATAGCAAATGAGAAACTAAACGTGACAATTTGTTTGATATATAAAAATATATTATTTATTTTTTACAGGAAGTAGGAGAAGATTCAAAATTAGCTAAAAGTTTCGATAGAATACGTTCTATAGTAAGAAAAAAAGGTTTCCTTATATCGAAAAGCAAAGAGACTGAAAAAAAATCTAAATTAGAAGAGCTAGTTAACGAATTTATGATACAACATCGCGCTATGAAGGAACAAAAAGTGTCAATTCCAAGTGAGCAGAGATTTTCAGGACCCGTACAGGAAACTATACTGTTTCCCCATGACAATATTTATAACCATAGTTTTCAAGAAGCATTAAATAGGTACGATATATTTTTCACATGGTTTGAATTCCATAACAAAATAGTGAAGTATTCTCATATGTATTATTATGATGTTTTCAGGCCAATTTCTGTAGGTTCTGATTTTGCGTACCCTCATCTCTATCAGGCTAGCAATAATTTTAATCATGGAAGCCAAGAAACGTTGAAAGATGTTCGTGATTTAGCCACTGAACATAAAATCACTAGTATTCGGGAAGATTCCAAAGAAAACCTGGATGAAACGTCGTCAACAGAACATCAGGTTCAGGCTCAGAGATTGTTGAATCAAATGTCTTCGGGATATCACACCCAGCCTTCAGATTCAAGAGGTAATTATCTTGAACAAAAAATTAAAAATAGATACATATGTAAATATATATAAATTTAATATTACATACGTACGGTATATATGATTTTTTTTTATTTTCAGACGAGAATGAGCATTATGAAATGGCCCAAATATCAAGTCGGACGACACCCGAGAAATTCCGAAAGCAGCCTCCGAATATCTTATATAGTGATTCATTAAGTAGGCCAGGAGAAGAAGACATGAAGCACCCTTGGCAAACTTTGGTTTCGTACGTCGATGAATTAACCGTAGGTGGAAGAAAAAATTCAAAGGGACAGTATATTGATGCAATGGGAAAATTTCCTGGTTTCGGAAAGCAAAAGGAGCCCAAAGTTCCACAAGATTGCTTTCCTCGCCAATGCTATAAAACGTTAGTAGTTGAATATATATAAGGTGCTTACTTATCTGCCTATCATATTATGTTATGTATTAATTTTTTGTTTTAGTTGTTCCTGTTGGGATGCGTGTATTCGAACCAGATTAGGTCAAAAATGGATGTTTATACGGACATATATTCTACGTTACGTCGATACCCCTGCTTTTGAGTGGTTTGTGTTAGTTCTAATATTCGCTTCCAGCATCACTCTATGCTTCGAAGATATACACCTCGAGAAGAACATACCTTTAAAGAAAATACTTTATTGGACTAATCTCGGATTTTGTATGATCTTCGTGATAGAAATGTTTCTGAAGTGGATAGCACTGGGGTTCTTCAGATATTTTACAAGTTTTTGGACGCTACTAGATTTTACTATAGTTTTTGTAAGTATACCTATTATTGATTAAATGTGAAAGTGTATGAAACATGAGATAATAGTGTTATTTTTTTCTAGGTGTCCGTATTCAGTTTGTTAATTGAAGAGAATGAAAATTTAAAAGTGCTAAGATCTCTAAGGACGTTAAGGGCGTTACGACCACTCCGTGCTATATCGCGATGGCAAGGCATGAGAATAGTCGTAAACGCTCTCATGTACGCAATACCCAGTATTTTCAATGTGTTACTAGTGTGTTTAGTGTTTTGGTTAATATTTTCAATAATGGGTGTTCAGTTTTTCGGAGGGAAGTTCTTTAAGTGCATAGACGATGAAGGAGAGTTGTTACCTTTAGAGGTAAGATATCTGTACAACAACATTATAAACCAACATTTTGAAATGCGTTAAATTATAACAAAATTTTAACTTTCAGATAGTAAATGACAAGTGGGAGTGTTATTATAATAATTTCTCTTGGATTAACTCCAAGATATCGTTCGACCATGTTGGTATAGCATATTTAGCATTATTTCAAGTAGCGACGTTTGAAGGTTGGATGGAAGTAATGGCTGATGCTGTAGACGCTCGGGGTGTGGATTTGCAGCCAGCAAGAGAAGCCAACCTCTATGCGTATATTTACTTTGTGATATTCATAGTTTGTGGATCATTCTTCACATTGAATCTATTTATAGGAGTAATAATAGATAATTTTAATATGCTCAAGAAAAAGGTAATGTTCGACCATACTTTTCAATTATACTACCATATTCTCTTACTTCTATTGTTGATGTTAATGATTATGATATAAATGTGATTGATATTTTAGTATGAAGGCGGTGTATTAGAAATGTTTCTGACAGAGAGCCAGAAACATTACTATACAGCAATGAAGAAACTAGGCAGAAAGAAGCCTCAGAAAGTGATAAAGCGGCCAAGGAATCAGTTTCTAGCGATGTTCTACGACTTGTCGAATTCTCGTAGGTTCGAAATAGCAATATTCGTTTTAATTTTCTTGAATATGCTCACAATGGGTATTGAGCATTACGACCAACCGCATTCCGTTTTCTTTATCTTAGAAGTTAGTAACGCGTTTTTTACTACGGTTTTTGGATTAGGTAAGAAGATATTTGTTCATCATTCTTTAATTTATTATTACAGTTCTTTCGGTGTACTAATTTCGATGTTTGTCCCGTTTCAGAAGCAATAGTTAAAATAATAGGTCTACGTTACCACTATTTCACGGTACCGTGGAATGTTTTCGATTTTCTCTTAGTGCTAGCATCTATCTTGGGAATAGTAATGGAGGACATTATGATAGATTTGCCCATTTCTCCCACCCTGTTACGAGTAGTTCGAGTATTTCGTATAGGGAGGATTTTAAGACTGATTAAAGTGAGTATGAGAAATGAGTACGTAATAATCATCATCTTCATTCATCATTGATACTATGACGAATTTATCTGTCTTTAATTATTTGTCGATTTTTTTTTTTACTTTTGATATTATCGTTGACTACAGTAAAAGCTCCTTACAGGGGGTTAGGTTCCGCCCATATGCTGCGAATACAAAAAACTCGCTAACAAATGGCACGGAATCTGTTTACTTGTACTGACTGCAACCGCGAATAAAGAAATTTCGAGCAGCAAATACAAGAAGTGTTTAACTCTCGAATATAGAAAATTGCGAATGCTGAAACCGTGAAAAGGAATTTTGACTATACTTAAATTTTTGCTTTAAATTTTCAGGCCGCTAAAGGCATTAGGAAACTGCTATTCGCGCTAGTGGTATCTCTACCGGCTCTCTTCAACATTGGTGCCTTGCTCGCGTTAATAACGTTTATATATGCAATAATTGGAATGTCCGTGTTTGGTCACGTAAAGGAGCAGGGAGCTCTGGACGATCTGGTCAATTTTCAAACGTTTGGAAGGAGCATGCAGTTACTTTTTCGGTAAAGACCTTTTCATAGTCTCAAAGTATTTAATTAATATAAGAATATTCTTATATAGATTATTTTGATGTTTCAGCCTAATGACATCAGCTGGTTGGAATGATGTGCTAGAATCACTTATGATTCAACCTCCAGATTGCGAATTGGGTGATCATGGGCACAGCAATGGAAACTGTGGAAGTCCTCTTTTAGCTATTACCTATTTTACTTCGTTTATTATCATCAGCTATATGATTGTTATCAACATGTACATTGCTATCATTCTTGAAAATTTCAACCAAGCTCATCAGGAAGAAGAGATTGGTATCGTGGAAGATGATCTTGAAATGTTCTATATTAGGTGGTCAAAGTAAGTAACTCATGACAAGTCTTTCCTTGAATAGTTTAAACCTTTGTACTTTTTCCTAACTAATTACTGTTTTTCATCACCAGATATGATCCACATGCAACTCAATTTATAAGTTTTGCTCAATTATCAGACTTCATAGCTTCTCTAGACCCCCCATTGGGTATATCAAAACCGAATACCGTTGCACTTGTCAGTTTTAATCTTCCAATAGCTAGAGGGAATAAGATTCATTGCTTAGACATTCTTCATGCTCTGGTTAAACATGTTTTGGGGCATGTAGAAGAAACGGATACGTTTAGACAGTTGCAAGAACAAATGGATATTAAGTTTAAGAAACAGTTCCCGACAAGAAAGGAGTTAGAAATAGTATCTAGTACAAGAATATGGAAGAGAGAGGATAAAGCCGCTCGATTGATACAGCGGACTTGGAGAGATTATGTCAAGTAAGAAATCACATTTCCATCTCTATTTATATTGTGTACGTTTTAACAAGGTGCTGAGCAAGTGAATCTACAATGAAAGTCATAAATACCATAAATTACATTTATACATGTCCATGTTTTCCATTGTTCATTACATAAAGGCATCATTATAAAAATATTTTAAAATTATCATTCTTAACATTGGCGCCTGTTTCATGAAACATTAAAGTATGATTACTCAAAAAAATTGGTATAAAAATAACAGCATGTTCATCCCACAGCAAGGCGAAGGCCTCGCCTTCTTATGAAAAGGTAACTCATCAAGCTGCTCCAGTGCAGAATAGGTAAATGTACCGAATATTTATCACGATCACCTTGCTTTGCTTCACAGAGGAGCAGTTATTTCGAAGTTATTCAAGTTATTTCACAGTTCTAGCTTAGAACAGAGTCACGTATCAAGCGTCGCGTTCACTTCTCTTTCTCGCTCGTCAGCAATATCTATTGAATTTTAAGTGTTGTCTCTTTGGCTATTTCAGGCGGAAGAATCGTAGTCCCTCCCAGGAAGAGGAAAGCACGAAATGGTCGCCGGGAGGAGGATGGGGTGGTCGTCTTAGTGCCTTGTTGCATGTGCGAAGAGGTTCGCATGCTTCCAGTCGCAAGTCCTCGAGGGCTTCTGACGCCTCCGACATCAGTGAGCTTGGAGGCGCCTGGCTCAATTTGCCGCTTCTCCTATTACCAGGTGCAACGCCAGGGGAACAGGTAATCATAAATTCGAATAATATCTGCCAGTTCTTTTATTATTCTTCTTGGCGCTTTTAGCTCTCTGGCGTAACAGTAGTGTAGTGTTTGAAAACTAGTTAACTAAGTCTAAGTCACAAGTAACTAGACGTAGAGCTAAGAGTCAGGTTAATCGAAAAAGATTTTGTCTGGTTTCAAAGTATGAAACGCTAGACTACGAATAAAATTAACTACTTGTAGGATTTTTAGTGGGAAGATTATTTCTATATAAAAATATTCTCTTAGCATCAATACAAAGGTATAAATATTAAAGGTTATGAGATAATTGTGACCTACTACACCCTTATTCCTTAACTTCAGAACAGAGATCAGAATCTTATAAAAAGAGATGTCATGGTACCGCCCACACCATCCACGAAGAGTTGCACATAACATCACAAAAACTTCATATTCTGCAATACTTTTCCAGGGAGCCAGTAGTTCCGACGCACCACCGCCGCGAAGACGCTCAGCGTACGGTCTCCCGCTATTCCTCAGGCACCAGGACGCCGTCGACGAGGATGTCGGCCCGAAACGCGCAGGTTCATATGTAATGTTTTGCTTTTCGTGTCTCTTTCTCTATTAGATAGTATCCTTTCATATCCACGGAGCTTCACATTTACCGTAAAACGAAAAAAAGCTTTAAAATAGTCAATGAAAAAAACAAATCCGTTGAGTTTCTTGCCGGATTTTTTCAGTAGAGGTCGTGTCGATCCGCTGATATTTTAAGAAAAAATATTGTATATGTGAGCTTGTAAATGCCTCCAAAGACTATTTAAAAAATAAATTCATTTCATTTCATTTCACATATGTTTTTGTACAATGTACAATTTTGTACAATGTGAAATGAAATATTTGCTTCCTCTTTTGGGGTAATCTGAAATTTGTTTTTGCAACACATTTAGCAAAGAAATATCCGGAATAGAAGTTAGAGATGACATAAAATGATGTGTCATGAATAAAAAGGAGTGATAACCACGGAAAACATAATTAGATCACACTTATGACACCAAATTTATTCACATACTTATAAATGAACAGGTAACATTGTTAAAATATTAAAAATAAAAACCTGACCGCTTAAAAACTTTTTTTTGTTTATAAAGATAGTTTTTATTTTATTCAATAACGCTTTTTTCGTCAAAATACAAACATTAAAGCATCATAATATTTACATTTTTGTGTACAATCGGGTGAAAAGTAAATCAACAACCATGATACAATTTGTAATATTGTAATTTGTAATTTACAGTAGTATCACTACAAAGAGGAGCTCACACAAATTTAATGACACGTTTTCATAAAACCGATCTTTTTCGGTTTCAATTGGTAACTACTAATAGCTAAGCTAAAAACTATAAAATATTTGTGGCATTGTATGAATTTTATAAATTGTGGTTCCACAAAAAATATGTGAAGTTTCGTGCGACATATCTGTACGCTATCGTTTGCCGCTGAATCTATATTTTGATTTCTTTCAGGAAATGAATGTAACCCTATAATTATTTAAATTATTTTCGCATTTGTGTTTCAAAATGAGCCTTTTGGAAACGTGCAGGTCTGCTCATGACCGCTTTGCATGACTGCTTATGTATACCGTTTTATTAATTGTTCACGTCTATAAACCGAGTCTTGGCATGATAGATACATACATGTCTTATGAGCGGTAGATTAATTGCTGCATGGTCTATTTGGTATTTTGATGTTTGGTGTGAATTATCGTATATATTTTACGTTTATTATAGGCAAACGCTAAGCGAAACAGTAATGGTAAGTAATTTAAGATAATTTATCTTTATACCCATCTTTTGTCCTATTCTGCGGAGTCACATTTAATTAGTTTTCTTACTTTGCTTGGTAATTGGCTTACATGATATTACCATTCAAAGGCGTTAAACTTGTGTCGATACTTCACGTGATAAACGCTAGAATTTACTGCTTGGGTTAACACCATTGCTTGTGCCATTATATTTTCACAAACTACAAACTAAAGCAAACAATTGAAATGAGTATGACTCTAAGTTCTTCTAAGAAACCGGTTGTTCACAGAGGTTATGTCCTTCTTCAAAGAAGACTATCACGTTTAGCACAGACGTCACCTACACGGAAATTCGTCTATTCTACGCAGTATATAATAATTATCACAACCAACCAACATTCCAGGTTCA
Source organism: Cecropterus lyciades (assembly GCA_002930495.1). Classification (NCBI taxonomy): domain Eukaryota; kingdom Metazoa; phylum Arthropoda; class Insecta; order Lepidoptera; family Hesperiidae; genus Cecropterus; species Cecropterus lyciades. The sequence continues at coordinate 102,231 of MOOZ01001633.1, read as the reverse complement.
CTTCGCCTAAGTTCTCGTCGGAACTCAGCCCGGCGGGCGACGACGCCCGTGCGCGCGCGGACTCCTTCGCCGCACGCCAGTAGCGCCGTCAGCATCCTCGTGACAGAGGCGTCCCCGGACGCCGCGCCGCCGCCCGCAGCGCCCCCTACAGTCGTACGCGTGCTTGTTCACCGCGAGAGCGACGAACAACCCAGCTGATCTACGGTCGACGAGCCCCAACAGGCTCCCACAGAACCCGCGTGATCACACGCTCTCCCCCGAACACTTAGTGTCAAATCGATCAATTGTGTTCAAACACAGCGCACGGGTAACTCGGTGATATAACGGTTAGATCTTACTATATTATTGTGATTTCGAATCGACTTAGCTTTAGGTCTAGATTTAAACAAACGATAATATCAAGCTCCTAAATTAGTAGAATTAAAAGTATTCAATAGAAACTGGGAACTTCCATGTCGCAATAACTTTCTTGACTTCAATGATAAATTTAATAGGGTATGGAATGAAAATCATTCATTGTGCAACTTTCGACGCTATAACTAATTACTCGTATAAATTCGTTTTTGGCTTTACTTAGCTTGATTAGATACGCTAATTTATTCTATTGTAAATCTGTTTATTAGGTAATTGTTTAAGCATTCTCTTCTTTGGAGACTATTGTAAATTAATTTGTTCTTGTAAATAATGTTATGCCTTAAAATCGACGACTGATTGACCTTACGTTGTTGATTTATAAGAAATGTTAATTATTGTAAGTTTTGTGAAAACCATTTTAGACGAAGCCGCTTACCAACCATTTATTTTAGCGGAACTGTTTAAAATACTATCAATTCAGGTTTCTCGCACTTTCTGACTCAAAATAAAAAAAAAATATTACTATTGAATAAATATTTTGACGAAATGAAAGAATTTTCGTTACAAAAGTAAATAAGTACATTTTCATTTTGAATTCTATATATAAATTTACGCCTGGTTTTGCTGCATTGGGTCCATTTAGATGTTACATTATATGTCCAATAAAACATGCAAAGCTTCTAAACGCTGATCACAAAAAATATTGTTTTAAAATTTCATATAAAGAAAGGTATTAGGCACTTCTTTTTTTAACACTAATTCCTAACTATTGCACATACAGCACATTTAATGAATTCCAAAAATAAATAAAAATCGTATGGTGCTCAAATGCTATAAATACATGATAATAAGGCTCATTATTACAACTAAGCTTTGATGCAATTTTGTACATACATGTTATATATACAATGCGTTCTGAATATTTGCATTTAGGTAATAGCTGTTAAAATCAAATAAAAACTATGAGCTACCTTAAATATCATTTGCCAAAGGGAATTAAATGATAACCATCTAAAAGATAAAATTGAACTGTTAATCATATCATAGATCCATAGCCAAATCAGAGCTAAATCCCAGCGTTTATATAAATAATATTTATCTGTAGGAAGTAAACAAATTTGTATAACAAAAAAATATTACACAGAATATTTAAAGTAAATTAAATCAAATAATGCAGCATGCCGTAATATTAATTGACTCGCACAAATCGTAACACCAATAAACAATGTTATTGTTAGTTAGTAATTAATTAGGCATTTGTTCAGAATTGTATCTCACCATAGAATAGATTTGTAAATTGGATTTGATATTGTTTATAGCGGATGGGTAGAAAATAATTTCTGATTGATTTATTTTGGGGACGTCTACGAAATATGTTAAGGATACGTTGACTCTGTAGACGCGTAGCATATTCGTAGCACTGGATTCAGTGTCGTAAAAAAAAGCGTAGCAAAGGCGATGTCTGAAAAAATTTTGCGTTAGAATATTGCCATAATTACTTCTTACAGAATACGTTTTGTGTATCTAATCAATCACGATCCATATAAAAGTAAAATAATATAAGGCATTTATTCGTATTATTCCTTACATTAAATTTATAGGTTTCTTCTTGTATTTATCTATACTAATATATAAAAATGGGATTGTGTAAGTCTTTTTGTTACTCAATCACGCAATAACCACTGCTCCTATTTACATGAAATTTTGCAGATGTAGGTTACTTACCTGGGCAACTTAAAGGCTACTTTTGATATTTAAATAGTGCAAAATATAATTTTGCACTATTTAAAGATGGCAACTATTGTTATGTCCCGTAGCGAACCACGAGTACTTCAGCTAGTTCAATATAAATAGTTCTAAAAATTAGTCAAACTGCTAAAAAAATTAACTCATTCTTATAAATAGACATATATAAAACGAGTTTCTTTTTTGTATTCCACAAATACATATACGGGCATGAAAAAAATACATACAGTCGAACAAAGAACCACCTTCTTTTCGAAGTCCGTTAAAAATGGCAACTTTTCAACTACAGACATAAACTTGTTTTTTTTTTACATATTCCAGATAAATCCCGCCGAGTCTACTTTATATTAAAAAAAGAACTTGACATATTTTCTAGACCACCCCCATGATCTATAGAAAATGTTTCATTTAAATATACAGCACAAAATAATCCATTGTTATAATGTTACGCCCGTCCATTATTGTTTTTCTGTTATAATAGTGGCTTTGAGCTTTTTACACTAATGAGGACGAATTACAATAAAACGCTTAGTTTAATATTACGCGACATGTATTTAGTAAATAGCTAGAGTTCGTTAAATAATAAATTTAAATCGTTAATCAATCGTTTTAGAAAGGTGATTTGGAACAGTAGAAAATAGTAATAGATTTTTCTAAAATTTTATAGAATATCTCAACTACAAACCTATACTTGAAATCCTTCAATCCTAACAGTTTTGCCTAGTATGGACCAAACTATCGAGTTTATTTCCGCAATTTAAGATAAAGCCTTGACCATAACCCTTTTTAAATTAATATTCTATCGATTGATAGTAGATTCCTAGCATGTTTCGGAATATTTTTGTTATCTTTCGACAGTGTCATGTTTGAATTGTAATACTGCATTTAAGAGAGCTCTCACACTCAGAAATATTTCTCATAGATATCAAGTAGTCATATCTGGAGTCGTTTAGGTACATTTATGCAAAAAGCAAAAAAAATCTATGTCTGTTCAAATATAGTTTTTTTCCTGAGTCAAGTATGTTAAAGGATATCACGTAGTCTCGTTCTAGTAGCAAAGATACCTACTAAATCTCTGTATACGGAGTCTCCTTTATTATGCTAGTTACCTTCGATGCGTTAAAATAAGAATTTAAGCTAACGCAATCTCTTTCTTCTTTGACCTCATTTTCGCCTACTTTACAATATCTTAGTATATATTAATAAGAATGTTATCGACATGTTGTGGGTGCCACTAAACTAACGACAAAAATGGCTACACCCAGATACAATATTACAACAGATAAAATATTCAAATTCATCAATTACATTTCTCCCCAGTTTCGAAGCAGAGTCTAAGTAAGATCTATCCGCCATACGGTCATTTGACGACCCTGAACTGGATTCAGTAAAAGAACATGTGTGTACTATTACTATATATACGCGCATAAGAAGATATAGGTAGTACCTTAGTGTAATGACGCCCAAAAACTAATCAGTTGATAAAATAAAAGACTCCTTTAAACAAATTTTAACTAAGCAGGTGACTATTGGAGGAAAGTAATTACTGCGAAGGAAATATATCTTATATTTGCGCTATAATATATTTGCAAAATATGTGTTATATCGGCGCGCGTCCTGATTTTAAACGATTGTTTCTCGTTGGCATATTATGGAACATAAACGAGAGGTACACCGTAAACATAAATATCGTAGTCTGTATTGGAACGAGTTATAGATCGCTACAAATACCTAAAATTCTAGACCACTAAGATAAAGTAAAAGGCTAAGAGTAAATGAGACGAAATTATGTATTTTTTATCTCGCTTCTACCGCTTTGGTTTGAACGGCCCTCAAACGAGCCACACCAATTAAATAATTTTTAAATCGTAAATAAAAATGACGTCATAAATTAAATATGTAGTATAGAAAATTTCTCAATACTATTTATTGTAATGTACATAAATAAAAAAGAATGCAATAATTTTTCATAATTTTACGTAGTGTTATCTAAAAGGTTGTTAGACATTAATTTTAAATTCTATTATTTACGAAGATGTACGATGTACATTTAAAACTACGGTAGTTAGTGAAATCGCAATACATAAGGCATGTGTTGAGCATGGTTTAAAATTGTATAACATATTATTAAAATTGTATCATATGTAAATAAAGTTTTAAGTGAGACCTGCGATATATAATTTTCTTCCGAGGTACAAAATATAATTAACCATGTTGAAAACTATGATTAAACAAAAATACGGAATCCCTGTTGTTTTATTTAGCCTGTCTACGTACAATCCACAAAAATGCGACGTGACACGGGAATGAGCCGACAACTTGCCTGTACAAACCATTGTGAGTTCATAATTAAAGTGAAAATTTTAAATTAACGTGTTCAGCTTATGACTGGTTAAAAAATTCAAGTGCAATATTGTATTTATAGAATAGTTTACTCTTATTATCTGCCAATAATTCACGTTTTGTTTTATGCAAATATGTTGTAACGTGATTGTAATGCTATGAAATTATTTCTGCGTCAAGAGATGGCGCTATTGAATTTAAATGAGACTTCGAGGAAGTGGCACCACTGATTGTACGAAAACTGTCAATTGAAAAATATAATTCTGTTCTGCTAGAAAATATAATTTGGAGTAATTACTAGATTAAAGCGGTTTTAAACTGGACTCAAAGTTTCGTTTTTTAACAATACATTAGTCTATAAATTAACTGTTACTTTAATTCGAAACGTGAAATTTATACACAAAACGTATAGAAACTGGTAAGCAGCATATTTATACCCATAACAGGACCCTATTACCAAGACTCCGCTGTCCGTCTGTCTGTCACCAGTCACCTGTCTAATGAACTGTGATAGTGGATATTTTCAGATGATGTATATCTGTTACTTCTTTAACAACAAATACTAAAACGTGATTTTATTTATTGGATATTAATAACGGCAACAAGGTAGACGCTGGTTATATTGAAGGAATATTTACTTATATATTCACTTTAAAAATATGTAATTAAATTGAAATAAAATAAATATTTAAGTGGGCTACCATACAACAAACGTCATACTTTTGCCGGTTTTTATAGATAATGTTAGCGAGTCCTACTCGCACTTGGCCGGTTTTTATATCTCACATGAAATAATATAACAGAACGTCGCTTTTTCTGTTTGACGCATCTATTGATAAACAGCCCATAAGAATTAATTAAATAATAGGCTATTGATATCAGGAATATTAAAACTAAAAAACAATAATTCATATCTACTTTTATTGGACTAACAGGATTTACTTTAAAAATATGATATCTACTGTCATATTCCTTTCATTGTATTTTTTTTTTATTTCACTGATTTAATCGGTCTTGTAATAATTTTCATAGAATATCGTACAACAAAACTCAATAAATTCATTTATGTTTATTACTATATTATAGTTAATTTAAACAACATTGGTACTAAAATGTCTACTTGGTTGAAACCCTAGTGCGTCTGTTCCATGAAAAATTGAGGCCATAGCTTTTTGGCTTTAGTTCCTTCTCAATCTTGGGTATGTCAAGGTACCATATCCATCCGTTCTTCTCACAGTGTTCGATGGCCTCATCTGGAGAGGCAAACTGGACCTTCAAGTTAGAAAGAGGATCTCCAGAAGAGGTCCAGCCCATTAGAGGATTCTCCCAGCGCTGGCGTGTATCAAACTCCATCTCCCAGTGATGAATGTTGTTTGTACCACTCTGCATTGCGTTCTTCGCTGGCTGATAGATGCGTACACGACGGGGTTTTACGTGTTCTTCTGGTACGCCAGTAAGA
>MOOZ01001633.1:67848-79073 GCA_002930495.1 Cecropterus lyciades | reverse complement strand
TAATCCGAAATAGTCGCCACTATTCGTAACGTTCTTTAATTTCGTGTATTAATTGAGTTCGTGGTGTAACGTGCTGTAAGATCTACGCAACGTGTCGGCATTGGCTGGATGGTAGAGGGTAACTGTAGACCACTTCGAGGTAAGACTAGCTAGCTCAAACTAAGGGTGAGTCGAAGGTGCCTTTTACCTAAAACAAGATACTGCGCTCATCAGCAGTAGGTGAGTGCGGGACCATATAGCACGTCATTTTCAAAATTCTCTTGTTAATCGTCGCAATACAGTCCACTTAACCTCCTTCGGGACACGACCGACCTGTCCATCGAAGGAGGGTTTCGGCCTAAAACCGGAATCCTACAGTTATAATTTTGATCACTCTTTGAAGGTGGTAGAACTCTTTGTGGTTCGACTCCGGAAGCAACACCGCTACACCTATTTTTGCCTCATAACAGCAGTGTTATGCGCTGCTGTGTTCTTGTCTGAAAGGTGTGGTAAGGGAGACATACTTTTCCGAGGCATTCCATCTTAGTCCTCAATGCATTTGTGGCTAACCTTGGGTGAGACTTTGATCTTATCTAGGGTTAATTACAGATGTCTATGGGCGGCAGTAGCCACTTGCCATCAGGTGGGCTGCATGCTCGTTTACTACTTCTATACTATAAAAAAAAACACTTACTCATAATTTCAGATTAAACCCACATGTGGACTCACATCACTACCTGACCTCTCGCCTTCAAGTTTTTCAAAACACATGGAATCTCTACTTGAAACAGCTGCTGACGATGACATACTACACGATGTAGTCTTTAAGGTAATAAATAAGCGCTATTTATTATTTTTATACAGAAAAATATATTATATATTATGTAGTTTATATATCGTGTAGTAAGAAACGAAAGAGAATGAACTCAAAAGGAAAACTTTGGTATGGCTCTCAGCCTAAGATAGATAAGGGAATGTACATTTTTATGAATTTTACTATTTTCGACTTTACGTTATTCTTAACGTTCGTTAACTTCATGTTTTTTGTAAGTCTGTGAGTTATACTTTACCCAAAATATTGTTACTTTTATTTTTTGCTTATAAATAAAAATAATAAAAATGGAAAATTTATTTATTATTAGAATACTATAAACTCGCAAAAACTAAAGTTCATAAACGTACATGAATTTTTGTACCTAGGTTCGAAAATTCATCTAGCAATACAATAGTTGGCCATGTTCTTTCCATGTGTGGTAGTGATATTTTATAATAAGTTGTATTGCTTGTTTGTATGCTGCTTAATTTAATAAAAATAAACAATTATTTCCCTTAGGTTGGTACAAAATTGTACCCGGCACACGTATACATTGTTGCGTCGAGCAGCGAGCACTTGTACAAATTGTACCAGGAAGCAAGAATAACTGAGGACACGCCTATAGTAAACTTGGATAATGTCCATCCGGAAGTCTTCGAGAGAATCCTAAGGTACATGTATACGGGAACATGTGATGTGGCGGAGTTGGGACCAAACGGACTAAAGATAAGGAAGGAAGATTTGAACAGTATGGCGAAGAAAGAGACAGACGATAATCTTGAGCTGGATGCAGATGTTATTGGTGAGGTTTTTATAGTAAAATACCACTTCTTCAATGTATAGTAATCAGTATCTAATAAACAATATTCGACGACTTGTGGTCGCATTTCATGCATTAAGCATCTTTTGACGTGATAGCGTCTCATAAAACGATGAACACCGGCTGCACGCACTATAAAGTGTCACGTTCCGCCTGAGCCTGAGCGTGCAAGTGAGAGCGCGGAAAAATATTTGAATTAACGAGTGTAAGTAAATTTTAATTTATTGAAAAAATATAATTTTCCTTTATTTTCTTCTTTGTATTACACAAAATAATGATAATAATTCAATTCATAAAAGTATGAAATTTTTCATCAACGTTTCTTTATGACGTTATCGCGTAGAACTATTGTCCTTGAACAGGCTTTACAGACAACCATTTTTTTATTTTAAATTATGAATGTAAGACACAAAGTATTTTGTTATATGATTGAAGTAGCAAACGAGGTGGTCACTGCCGCTCATGGACATCTGTAACCAACTTCATACAGAACAAGGGTGCTATCAGAAGTCAATCACAGATGAGTTTGAACTCCCTAAACTAAACTAAAATGGTCGCGTTACATGAATATCAGGCGGCAATCACACCCTTCAGTCAAAACGCAAGGACCGCTTTAAGCTAGAAATCGGTTTGGCAAAGTTACTTTTATTTAGTTATTTAACTTAACTCAACAAAAGTCACATTTACAGAAAACCCAACAGAGATATCAGCATTCGAAGTTTACAAGCAAGACAAGAAGAAGAACAAACGTCGTAGTGTGGACACACCCCCTCGCACACACATGTACTGCGACCCCGTGAAACTCGTACAAGCATCTGCTAAACGTCTTCATGTAATGAGTTTACATAAACTGCTCGACAAGTTCTAGTAAGTATGCAACGGATATTAACAGATTCATTTTAATTTATATTTTCAATAAATAAATTAAGTAATTTTTTTTAATAGTACGGAAGTAGCAAACGAGCTTTCAGCCCACCTGGTGGTAAGTGGCTACTGCCGCCCATGAACATCTGTAATCACCCCTAGATAAAATCTAAGTCTCACCTAAGGTTAGCTACAGGTGCGTTGCTACCCCTGAGGACTAAGATGGAACGCCTCGGAAAAGTATGTCTCCCTTACCACACCCTTCATATCATATATAACACAGCAGCGCATAACACTGCTGTTATTAGGCAGAAATAGGTGTGGCGGTGGTGCTTCCGGAGTCGAACCACAAAGAGTTCTACCACCTACAAAATTAATTTAATTATTATTATAAATTTTTGTACTCATAAAATTAAGAAACGACTTTATATACGTAAAAAGAACCACTTATTTTAAGATGAAATTTCTAGAAGCTTTAGGATCGGAGTTTGCATTTGTAGGGCAAATCTAATACGCAGTCTACCTGTCTACGATAGTGAGTGTCCACTACCGCCCATGGTCATCTGTAAACAACTTCATACAGAACAGGGGTTCCATCTGAAGTCAATCACAGGCGCGTTGTTACTCCCGAGGACTAAGTTAATCGCCTCATATACAAGTGAGACAGCCACACCTTTCCAACGAAACTCAAAAACTGCTTCACGCTAGAAATAGTCGAACTCTTTCTACCTCCTTCCATAAATATTTATTAAAAAAATATTCAATATTCTCATTGTCTTTAGTTACAGAGACGGTTCAGTTTATCTAAAAGAGAGCGCGACGTATACCAAGAGCGCTTTATCGTGGGACCGTGGACGTTTCCCAGAGTTGGTAGACACGAACGTATGTTCCAAGGACGGTATGCTGATATCAGCACACAAATGTGTTCTGGCTGCGAGACTGGAATATTTCCAGGGAATGTTCATGCGATCTTGGACTGAGGTGAATTTATGCTCATAATATGTTACGGCTATGTCAACATAAGGGCAATAGGCAAGGATGTTCGGACCACGAGGGGGCCTTAGGTACCTTCTTTACCGGGGCAATTCTCAAGGAGATCAAACACCTCTCAGATCCTTAACATTTATACATAACAATACAATGTCAATGAAAACATGCTAATACATTTTACAAATGTAAAAGATATACAATCCCTACTGTTTAGTGGGTGATTTGAGGTAAATTTAAATTTATGCTAATACAGCAGTCAATTCGGCAGTCATTTGCAAGGCAGTGTGGAATTAATGAATTTATAGAGAATATTAATTAATGTCAAATTAAATACTTCAAAATTTTTTCATTAATAATTTTCTAATTTATTACTCGGCCATGTCGAGAAAGAAAAAGATGGTGGGGTGAAAAGAGCATATTAGGGTAGACCAACAGGTCGAAGTCCTGTTGATCCTCAGATATTTATTTATTTGAAATTATACCAACAACGCAATCAATGGCATACACATTGTGTTACACTTTTGCGTGCAGACTGGTGGTAAGTGTTACTTTACTTACAGGTACAAACAGCATGCAATTAAATAACAAGCAAAAAAAATAATTACATACATATCTCTGGATCGATAGAACTGAGGTGGATCTTTAGGACGAGTCAGTAACTGGCAAGAAGGGATCGGAATCAGACTGCTAACTTTCATATCGGAGGTCAAGACCATCTTTGGGGCGCTGAGCCCATGGAGTTAGTAGTACTGCCTCCAACCGTATTATCGGATTTTTACATAAAATAGGAATAGCAAACGCGTATGCATTCTACTTATGATTTGATTATGTTGATTACAAATTGTAAGAGGCCTCTAATGTCCATGACAATCTGTTTTCAACCCCTAAATAAAATTAATCTTAGCTGAAGTTAGTCACAGATGCAGTGTTGGAATGCTTCTGTTAATAACGAAATTGATTCTTATAACTTACCATTTTCAGCCTAATGTCACCTTTAAGTACACGGCAAAAATTAAGAAATATGTGACCTGTAGGCCAACCTTTTTTATGATTCTCAATATATAATTTATGTTTTTTGTTCCAGAGCAAATTATTATCAACAGTGACGCTATCAATAAATCATGGAATATTGTTACCAGTGATCAATTTCCTATACACTGACACGTGTCCAGAAGTGGAAACATCAGACAGCATAGACTTCATATGCAGCATGTTGATCGTCTCTGATCAGTTATTCATCGGTAGGTTAAGAGAAATGTGTGAGGTAACTCTAACAAATCTCATCACACTGAAAAATTGCACAGAACTCTGCCAATTTGCGCACACATATAACGCAACACAACTCAAGCAATGCTGCATGGAATTTATATCTCTGAACATATGTAGCATTCTAGAAAACAGGTCCTTAGATCTTCTAGAAGATACTCTGCTAGAGGATATAACGAAGTATTACTCCAAATTCAATCCTATTATGTCATCAAGAGTAATAACTCCGTTTTACAACTGTCCAAATGACGATACAATTGATGATTGTGCAAAGAATTGTCCCGTCGACTTAGATGTTGTTGATGAGGATGTGAAAAAAGATGACAGTATAACAGATATTACTAAGAAGAAGAATAAGTCGACCAAAAAGATTGACTACACTGAGAATGAAAAAGCCAGGATGAGATATGAATCTGTCAGCTCCATTACTTCCTTAGATCTGTCCAACGATACATCCGGAGATGTTACATTGTCACTGAGTTCTATTTCTAAAGACGAAAAGAAAACTACCCGTGAAAAAGACAAGTGGATTGAAGTGCCATCAGCACAGCAGAAGCAACAGAAAATTGTTCAAGCTAGATTAAAAGCCATAACAAGTGCTAATGAAATTTTAAACGAAACTCCCATTGAAACATTCGTTAAGATGAGCAAAAACAATTCTTTCGGTGGCATAACTCAGGATAATATTCCAACGACTTCACGAATGTCTGTCTCGCCACAAAGCAGTCCTATATCAGAAATGTCTAGAAACACAGGTAATGTTTTAATCAGTCATGTTGGACCTAAGCTCTCTCAGAAGCAACGAAAGAAACTTGCTATGCAGGGTAACGATTCAACCCCACAAAATTTGGACAATTATTTGGCAAACAAATTAAATATTGGAAGTCCTCCGGATAAACCTAAAAATCCTTGGAAGATCTGTGAAGTTCCGATAGCAACAAGTAGCCCTAATAAACAGAAAGCTATGGAGTTTAACCAGATTTTGGCAGATCAGAAAAAACAGAAGGATGACTCTTCCAGGATTATGACCAAACCACTTATGATGACTCAGGTAATACTTTTTTTATGATACAGGAGTAGCAAACAAGCATGCAGTCCAACTGATGTTAAGTGGTAATTGCCCATGGTCATCTGTTATCAAGTCTAGATAAGATCGGAGCCTTACCTGAGGTTGCCCACAGATGTGTTGCTACCCCTGAGAACTATGTTGCAACTCCTCAGATAAGTTTATCTCTCTTACCCTTCAGATCAGAACTCACCAACGCTGAACACTGCTGTTATTAAGCAGAAATAGGTGTAGTAGTTGTGCTTATGGAGTCAAACTACAGAGGGTTCCACCACCTTCAATACATAATAGTCACTCATATTGCATACCCACCCGCTTGTAGTATGCAAGATTTACACATAAGTTATAGTTCAAACGTAGTTAATTTTCATTAATAAAATTAATAATTATAAGCTAATTTAATGTTTCCATCCTTTGGCTTGGCTTTCCTTTATGTAACTAGTAATTGTAATATGTGGTTTCTTAGTTATATATTGATACATTGATGAGTCTCAATTAGTATGCCAAAACAAACCCATATCAATATTTTGAGATTTTTTGTCAGATATATGTGTTTAAAAAATGAAAAGTTCGAAAGTATAAGACAATATCTGATTTAAGACTAATATTATCTGAATTAATACATTTTAATATGTTATGGGTACTCATAATATGCGATTTTTTAAAATATATTTGTCAATATTTTGACCCTACTTGGATTATGGTAACGGTGATCCACACGATCAGCCAAAAGGTAATTCAAAAACCACATATTGTAAGTACGCATAACATTACTTAACAATCTCAGCCAAAGACTGAACCATTTTGTTTTAGCTGGAAGACAAAGCCATAGAAGAATTGGAGAGGTTCTACAACATCCATGAGATTGACGATGAGCTGATCACTGTGAGACGTATTGAACTGACAATTTCTTCCCCACAATGGATCCACACTGCCTCAAAGTGATACTATGTGCTATTTTACATATTTTTCATATTCTTATTACTTATATTACAAATGAAATGATTGATTGATATTTTAAATAATATGATTTTGAGTATTTTGTGGTTTTATTTCTTGTTTGTAAAAATTAAGAGACATATAAATCCTGTAGTTGTCCTGTCCCACTGCTAAGTATAAATCTTCTCCCAGTATGGGAGAGTTTTTAAGCCATAGTCCACTGCACTGGCCAAGTGTAAATTGGGAACATTACATTTGAGATCTTTTTTTTAAAGAACTTCTAGATGTGCACGTTTCCTCACAATGGTGTTTTTCGAATTTTTTTTTGAAACAATTTCTTATTAGGTCAATATTTCTTTTTAATTATATGGTATAGTGAATGAATATTAGTGTCCGGCCGAAGCTTCAGCTTCAGCCACCTTTGGCTTCAGCCAAAATGGACCGAAGTTATTGCTGAAGCCAAATGCCTCTAGCAAATCCCAAATTGAGGAAACATTAATGAATGTATGACTCCGTGATTTGTATTTGAAATTTACATTATTTCGAATCTTCTCATCTATAACAAGTAGCAAAGTAATTGTTACCAGTTCAAGTAGTTTTTTAAATCGTTATAATTTTCACTTTTAGCCAATTGAGAACTAAGTTTCTTTAGGTTTTTGAACCTTCGGCTTTGGCTTCATTGGCCGAAGGTAGTGGCGATAGCCAAATAATCGGCTTCGGCCAAAAACCTTCGGTCAGACACTAATGATTATGCAACCAACCTACCTACTAAACTTTACATAAGCAAAAGAAATCTGCTAGTCTCAAAGGCAAGGCACTTGAGAAGGTACATCAAGTTCCATTTGTTATGAGATCAATGAACTAGAGAAACTAAATTGATATAGTGGCAAACACTGAATTCCATAAGAGTTAAAAAATTTATAAAGTTAAACTATTATTTACCATAAGACATAGACATATATATATACGAGAGGCTTATGGCCCTCCCTTAGCATAGACGAGAAAATAGAAATTGCTCATTTCTCATTCATTCCCGTTAGCTTAAGGTGACACAAAAATTCAGACATCCTTTTTTTGCTGACCACTGTTGGACTGCCTTCCTAACAAAGGTACGCCCATACCATCCTATCTGTAGGTATGGGCTCTTATGACCATTACTAGCAGAACTAAAATTCCTAACATAATATCACTACTATATGTAAAGGTAACAGAATAGAGTTAATAAAAAGGAAACAAAAACCAACAATTAATCAACTATATATTATCATTATGCTACTTATAACTATTTATACTTCTATTTTGAAGGAGGGAAGGCCTTCAGCAATTGATTAACTTGTCTGTGAGTAAGTTGCTTCTCCCCTGGTACTAGGATACCTTTCTTTCCCTTCTCTCTTTGCGCTGCGTACCGCTCGCTGTAATCTTTATAACATCCTTGGAACGCAGCTACTTCTTGTAAGCACTTCTGCTGATCGAACTCGGCGTTTTTGAAACAAGCGAACATAACAGCCATCTCTTGCATGCAAGCAGCTTCACGTAACTTGTCTCCTTTACCAGATACGGTCTTCTTTAACTGCAGAGGCAATAACATTTGAAATGGAACCGGTTCTCGTTGTGGTCTCCTAGCGTTGGACCTGGATGGACTCGTGAGAAGCACCTGACTTAGCCTCATTTTGCTTGACTTATCGTTTTCTTAAATTTTATTACAAATATCGTTTCAAATCAAATTTTAAGAATTTTCAGGTTATATTTTGTCACTTTGACAGTTTGACTTTTACGAAACGTTTAGAAATTATCGATAGAATTAGAAATGTTTATTGTAATGAAGTATATGTTAATTTTAGGCTTATACATACATATTTTTTAGATAGTAAATTTAAGTTATATCTACTTCAAAATGATTGCACATTAATGGTCAAGCGTAAAGATTTTACTTATATAAAACAAACATCAAACGTAAGTTTAATCACGTATAAATTAGAATCATATTTCAAATGTGTTCAGACGGATTTGTACAAAATCAGATAAAAACGCCCGCACCACCGCACTGATAATTTATAATATAAATGAAGTTATTCAGTTTTATTATTCATTCATCGACAGAATCAATAATAATTATATCTTTGTAATATTCTACTTTGATAAAGGTAAACAAGCTACAGCGTGGTGCAAACCCCTTTCTCCTCTTCTTAAAACACCACTTCCTATAACCTAAGACACCGAGAATATCATTGGCCAAAACTAATAGGTTAATTAGGTAGCATAGAGAAAACAAAACTTTTAAGAAATTGATTTTACACATTGAAATTTATACCTATTATTTGTGTAGTAATTCGTTCATGTAAAGCATTTTTTTATTATAATATTATTGAAATAGCAAACGTGCAAGCAGGCCACCTGATGGTAAGTGGTCAATGACGCTCTAAAGATTTCTGTAATTAACTCCATGTCGACATGTAGAACAAGGAAACAGAGATTCTAAAGAGACATGATCCATACAAGTTTTACCATCTTACAGTGTTCATTTTAAGCTGAAAGCTTATAAAACGCTAAACATAAACGCTTTCTATACTCCCCCCATATATAGCCCCACAGTAGGATTTTCTCCTGTGTCATGGGTACCATGGACACACAAAGACGAATACACAAACACCCAGACCTAGAACAGAAATCTAAACTCAACATTCAGATGTCTGTCTGGCCGGGGATCGAACCCGGGACCCACTCCGTGTCAGACCGGTATGGTGACCGCTCAGCCACGCGGGTCGTCAATTCTTATTATTCAGATATTATCAAGAATTACTGTAGTCTGTAGGTACCGTAGGTACTGTAGGTATAAAAATGGTCATTAATTTTATCGTTAATTTTCTTTTTCTTCTTCCGACGGCGCTACCCTTTATTACATTCAATTATAATAATATAGGTATATTGTTTTGCGTTTTTTTTATAAGATGCCATTCATATTACGGAAACACGTCTACTAAGGTGATAAATAAATAATCATAACGCTTTCTAGACTTATAAGCCCACCATTAGGATTGTTTTGTGACGTTAGTACTATTGACACCCACAAAGGCGTGGCGATATGGCGACTGTTCCATCACGCAGGTCGTCCTATCGTAGCATTATGACTTTAGACAGAACATAAGCCTAGGATTATAATAATAGGTACCTTCATCACTTATAAAGCAATATCAGGACAATAAAATAAAATATTATCAGGTGCAGCGCCATAAGGCAATTATCGTATTATAGATATCCGGTGGCATTGTTATTTTAGGGAATAGGTATACATTATCGTTTAAAGTCTGAAAAACTAGTTTGATAGATTGATTCGCTATTAAACTAGAAGACGGTTCAACAACATACTTCGCCTCCTATTTCTAGCGTGATTCTCCTATTTCTAGGCCTTCCGTTTCGGTACAAGTTTCGGTTGCTTCGTTTCATATGAGGCGACCCTCTTAATCCTCGGGAGTAGCAATGCCAATCCATTGCCATCAGATGCTCAAGTCAATCACAAATTCTGTAATTGACTTGAGATAAAAAATCCTGTTCTATATGAAGCTGTAATGTACAAGGGCGGCAATGAACACTTACCATTAGGTAGGCTGCATGCTCGTTTGCTATTCTATCATTCATTCATCTATGTTCGTGTGGTTTCGGTTTCGAACGTTGTAGGAGGTGACTAAGAGAAAAAATCGAGATGCGTAGCAGCGTCTTCCCGTGTATCAACACCTACTGCGGTCTCCAACACGCATGCCTGACTTTGAGGCTATTGGCAAAAATTCCCATTGGGGAAGGCCTATGTCTAGTACAGGATTTATAAAGGCTTTTGGATTGAATGGATGCAATTTTCAGCAGTAGGCCAACGCTTCGCTTAGTCAAGATGCATACGGACTAAACAGGGGTAGATAAATTAAAGCCAGAAAATTTATTTCACTCATGACATAGAACAACTGTTATATAAGTTAACATTAAAATTTTATAGCTAATGCGGCTCTTCTACAATTTCCACATTACTACAGTGCTCGATTCGCCATTGGACATTTGTTCCCGCTACAAACATGTCTAACCAAAGATCAGCCATAGATGCTATGCTACCCTGAGGACCCCTGAGAAATTAAGTTTCTCGTATTACACAACAACGCTTAGCTTTTACAAGTCTGAAATCGTTTTGACAGTGGTGCTTATAGAGTGGTTGGATTCTTAAGTTTTGTAATTTGCAAAGCATATTATTGTGTAACATAATTATCTTTTTATATAATGTTAAAAAAATAAAAGTGTATCACCATTCCCCTGGCCCCCATTAAAAATGAACCACCTTTATAAGGTAAGTACTATTACAAATATCAATTAAATACAAATTAGGACTTTATCTATAAATTATACAAAATGTAATATGTACGTTCCGTTGGCAATCCTAATAAATAAATAAATAGGCAGCGATTTTTTATCTATACTAATATTATAAAGCTGAAGAGTTTGTTTGT
>MOOZ01001628.1:312201-329506 GCA_002930495.1 Cecropterus lyciades | reverse complement strand
TATTGTAGCCGGGTATATAAATATAAGGTGCCTTTTGTCAATAAATCATTCCATTCAAGTTCAGCTACTCAGCCTTCTGAAAACCGAGGAGTCAGTAGGATACCTACAGTGGTAACCCTACATTGGTGACACCGCTCCGGAACCTACAAATGTAAAAAAGTTAAAGTTGGGGCAAGATGATTCTGTTGATTGAGTACGAGATGATCTACGGATCATCTTGTACCATACTTTTAATAAAATAATATTTATTTTGTTATTGTTTTTTTTTGTTCCGATTAATCTAAAAATAAATATTTTTAATTGTTTTAGACTATGCCGCGTAACTATAAGAGAAAAAAAAAATAGGGGTGGGTGGTCAAAAAATGCAATGATCCAAGCATTAGATGCTGTTAGAAACGGAATGCCCTACAGAACGGCTAGTAAAAAGTTTTTGGTGCCAATTATGTCGCTAAAAAGAAGGACTAAAAGAAAAAACAAAGTAGCTCTAGGTGCTATTAAATATTTGGGTGGCAAAAAGACTGTTTTCACATCAGAGCAAGAAATAGAGCTGGTAAATTATATTAAAGATATGGAAGCGAGGATGTATGGGCTAACACGACAAGAGATTTTAGCATTGGCGTATCAACTCGCTGAAAGAAACAACATCGCTCATCCTTTCCAGAACGAAAAAGCCGGATATGATTGGCTGAGAGGATTTCGTAAGCAACACCCAGATATTTTCCTTCGTGCCCCAGAGTCCACTTCTACCGCAAACCAAACTTTTAACAAAGCTTTTAACAAACCGGTGGTAGTGGAAAGGTAGAGGGAAAGGATTGTCTAATAAAAGAAAGAAAATTTACATTCCCGAATCAGAGTTGTCTGATGAAGAAGACGCCGAATGCATATTGTGTTTGCAAACATTTTCTAAGGACGGTATGGGTGAAGGATGGATAAAATGTAGTGTATGCCAAAAATGAGGCCATGAAGTTTGTGCGGGGAAAGATAGCGATGACGATTATATTTTTATTTGTGATTTTTGTACATCAGCTTTAGAAAAAAGCGTTTACAATTTTAAACTTAATTTGAGAAGGTATTCTAGTTTGATAAATATTGATTATTTAATTGATACATCTAATTATTAGTAACAACAATTTTGATTTGTTTTAAGGAAAACACAGTTTTTGAAGATTTTACGTTTAATTTTGTTAATGGAGAATTTTGTTTTATGTTTATTACTTTAAAATACTATTTGGTTGTGTTAAAACTATTTGTGTTATACAATTGATCTCATAAGGTAATGATGACCTATATACTATTGACGATTTTGAGACTGATTAATAATCAGAAGACTTGCTAAGGCTAAGCAGATTTATTATAAATAAAGACATTTTTGATACCAAAAAGCTAGTTTTTCCATTATATAGCACAAAAATCCTGAATTTTCCTGAAATTAGTGCAAGATGATTACCCGGATCATCTTGTCCATACCCTATGAATCATCTTGGACACGGGGGAGTCCATGATGATCCTTTCGTAGACTTTTAAAAAAATAACATTAAAAGCTCTTTAAGTGAAATATTTTAAGTATGTACGTTTGTAGCTAGATAAATTTGCTACATTTATCTGCTTTTAGATTTACGTTAAGTTAAATATTGTAGAATCTACAACCATTCCCGCTTAAGGGGCTCATCTCGTACACCTTTCCCCTATATGTATTTATTATTTGGTCGATCTATCCATTGAAATTGACAAATTAGTATATCAATTCTTGTTACAAAATGTATGGTATCCAAAGCGTGAGAAACTAAAAAAAACTAAAATTCGCTAAAATCATTTCAATGTTCAATGTCACGGTCATGACCGTTATGACGTAATATTTACGTGGGAAAGGAAGACAATAGTAATAAGTACTTAGAGTTATAAATAGTATAGAGTTTAAGTAGCAAACGAGCAGTCTGATGGTAATGTTACTGCACATTGACACTTCTAAGCAACTTAATATAGAGCAGAGATTTTATGAAATGAAGTGTGTATATTTTGTTAGACGACCCGCGTGGCGGAGCGGTCACAATACCGTTCTGCCACGCAGTGGGTCCTGGGTTCGATCCCCGGCATGATGAGTTTAGATTTCTGTTCTGGGTCTGGGTGTTTGTGTATTCGTCTTTGTGTGTCCATGGCACCCACGACACAGGAGAAAATCCTACTGTGGGGCTATGAGTGTAAAAAGCGTTTATGTTTATGTTTGTAAAGGCCTACTGGGGCACTTACAAATTGTCAGTTACAGTATATTCTTACACTACCACCGCATCGAAACATGACTTCAGCTGAGAAGATCTGACAAAAACTTAGCGGGTTTGTCTTTTTTTTCTAAACATTAATTTTTATATCTGAAGTCAATCACAGATGCGTTGCTGCTCCCGACTTCCCGAGGACTAATACGATCGCTTCATATCAAAGTGAATTGACACCCTTCCACTGAAGCGCAAGTTAAATAAGTTATGAGATTAGTATTAAATATGGAGATTGTGTTCTTACTTGTGCCTACTGTTCATACCCTAGTGTGCTATCTCTATATTTGATTACTCCGAGCCTTACATAATCGCCGGTGTACACCGGCCTTTATGTATACAATATTTGACACGGTTACTTTGACTTAGTTTTTGTTATGTTTTGTTAGGTTTTTTTTTTTATTATGAACTCTATTTAATGAGTGCCCTTTATAAATCCAAACGTGTGCTTTATTTCTTATCCGAGTGCGTTGCAGTGCGTGCAGGAGAGTAATGTTTTACGAGTGCATGTTTTTATTTGTGTATTTTTTGGTACACTTTACAGCCCAAATTGCGTGACGGATAATAACATACCATTATACATATTGTTGGAATCGACTCATTTGTCAGTGAAATTTTTAAATATGGTGTACAAAATAAAAAATACTAATAACTTAAAAAACCTCTAACACTAGAACTTGAATGTGTTACAACTATCAAAGTTGGGCTCTGGATGTAACGTCGTTAACCCTGTTTCCCCTGTTACAAGGTTCAGTTTTGAAGCACGTGATAAGGGAGACATACTTGTCTGAGGCGTGGCGAATCTATGACCAACCACCAATCTTAGGTCGGATTTTTACGCTATCTGGGTTTGATTACAGACGTCCATGGGTAGTTGCCACTTCCCATCAGGTGGACATTTCCTCGCCGTAACAATGAATAAAGATGTAGATAATGTAAATATACATAAATATAGATTATGAAGATTATAGGAACTTGATGACGGAGTTAAATCATTACAAAATAAACATTTTTTTTATATAAATGCAGGTAATGATTCTCTGCAATTTTGTACACACTGATGTTAACTTTGCTCGTTAAATGGTAACGAGTAATAATAACGAGTAAAGTAAAAATAATATGAGAAATAATAATCATTATAAAAAGTCAGTTTTTGTATGTTCGTATAAGAAATGATTATCTTTACAAAAAATAGTTTAATGTATGTTTGTATCCGTAAAACTCGTAATGTTGTTACTAGGTCGAGTTGAAATGTTTAGACAAAGTTTTTATAAATATTTGAAGGAGTGTTTTTATATATGCTATTATTATGTTTATTTATCCTGAATTTTTTTTTATAGTACGGAAGTAGCAAATGAGCATGCAGTCCACCTGATGGCAAGTGGCTACTGCCGCCCATGGACATCTGTAATCAACCTTAGATAAGATCTACGTCTCACCTAAGGTTAGCCACAGATGCGTTGCTACCCCTGAGGACTGAGATGTAATGCCTCCGTAAATTATGTCTCCCTTACCACACCCTACAGACCCGAATACAACAGCGCATAACACTGCTGTTATTAGGCAGAAATAGGTGTGGCGGTGGTGCTTCCGGAGTCGAACCACAAAGAGTTCTACCACCTTCAATTTATGGAAATGCGTATTATACGTGTTTCATGAGGTTTATTTAACAAGATTAATATCAGATTATTGTGGTTTAGTTTGGCGAAATAGTTTCAGAGTTAATGAAAAATGAATTTTCGTTTAAACGCAAATAAGTGGGTAATTAATTTAAATGACATACTTAGGTAAACTTACCTGTTGCGTTCCGCTGTTTAGGTGAACTTACCTTCGGTTGCGTTCCCGGAAATTGGAGGTCCCGGAGTTCTCTAGGTAGCGCCGAGGAAGGCTACTAAGGGGTTTAGTGCGGTAAAAATCCCTAATGACTCGGTGTCTAACGCATCGCACTGAGTACCTTAGTGCCTTATCTATAAAGTAAGTCTTGATCCTTTTTATCCCGGAAAAATGTACGGAATATATTAAATAGATATAATTTTGTTTTCATATAACAAGAAATTGCGATGATTTTTTACATCTTCATAGTTGCCTGCCTGTGTCATTGTTCTTTTAGGGGTCTAAAAGGACAATGACACAGGCATAAGGCATAAAATTCAATGTTCCTTAGGGATAGCATAACAATTGTATCCCACAAAGGCAGTGTATTACTGCCTTTGTGGGATACAATTGTTATGCTTATAAAAAAGGAATTTAAAGTTTGTAAATTTTAGTTTTAGGGAGTTTTAAGGCTTGAAATTGTAGGCGTCCCTGTACATAGCGATATTTTTGTAGCAGTGGGATTGTTGGCGATCAAAATGGAAGTATCCATTGAAATCAATTTGGAATAAATTCCGATAAAATCTAGACAAGACAAAATAAATATGTATTAAAATACAGAAAAAATTAAATATAAAACGTATGTTTTAACGATGTCTAAACGGTTAGATTTTTGTGAATAACATGTAAGGTAAAAATTTTGGCCCTTAACAAGTGTAATATAAAACTTCTCGACACATCCAACACAATCCTAAGAAAAAATATGAACACGTGACGAAGAGATAAAAAGGTCACCTATTTTACAAAAGTTGGTAAATAAAATGTTAATTTCACATAACATTTTAAAACCAATGTCATATAAAAACTACACAATATGCAATTCATAATTAATGCTTCTTAATTAGTGTTTAAAATGTGTTTTTATGTTAACTGTAATCTTTTAATCCTCCGTGCAAATCCGGGTAGTTGAATATCAAGTAAATATTTAATGTTACTATCATTACTTATTTCATAAGAACAAGTACTAGATAAGCCAAAAAATCCAGTCACAAGATATTTAATACAAAAACTAATTTTACACCAACGAAGGTTGTCCATAAACGCCGGCAAATAAAACAAGTCCTGATAAA
The DNA here is from genome assembly GCA_002930495.1 of Cecropterus lyciades. Classification (NCBI taxonomy): domain Eukaryota; kingdom Metazoa; phylum Arthropoda; class Insecta; order Lepidoptera; family Hesperiidae; genus Cecropterus; species Cecropterus lyciades. The sequence continues at coordinate 324,297 of MOOZ01001628.1, read as the reverse complement.
CGGTCCATAACTAAAAACACGAACTCCTTATTCGCTTCGAACCTTTGTCCTAGGATCCTGTCTTCTAACCCAACGACAGTTGAAGACGCTGCCACTGTTCCTTCTTCGTTTACTTCAATTTCGACATTTTGTATCGTTTTAGAGACGAATAAGGGACTGTCTGACACACCAGGTAACTCAGCCTTCGTCGCATCAAATATTCTCGTAATCCCACTATATTGTAAAGGCGGAACCAGATCTAACTTCGATGATATCTTGAACCGAGGAATAAAACAATCTATTTCTGGGAAATTCCCTGCTGAACGAAATTCCGACATCCAGTCCAGAGATTGCATTCCCAGATTCCCGAGCATTCGTTGCAGGGGCATCCCATCAAAAGGTAACATTATGAACATGGAAAATCTCTCGTTGCGACCGTAAGTCATCTCCAAGATCTGGGCGCCGATTAAATTAGAATCTCCGATATTGTGAGGTGCCTTGTGGTACATCATGTTCACAGACCCTATTGTTCTTCCTTGTGAATTGTAGAAAGCTTCCTCCTTTGTTTGTGTGGGATCGAACGGGAAGGTCCAGCTTGCTTTAAAGTAAAGGGCATCTACTAACGTCATCCTCAAATTTTCGACAAGTTCTGGTGTGACTGCTTCTTTGATTCTTCCTTCTGTTGCTAAGCAGATAAAGTAATTGATATCATAAGCAAGTTTCGTTGTATTACCGGGGTCGACCGAAAATACTTCAGTTCTAAAAAGGTTAGCAGATTGGCAGAACTCCGGGTGGATGATCAGCGAACAATCGGAAAATATTGCTGCTTGTCTATTCAAAGTCACATCTTTATCTCCGCTTTTCAAAATTTGCGCAACAGCTGCTTGAAGCGCTTGTGTAGCCCTTAAATCATTAGGGAGGGCTAATCCTTTCATTAATTCCACGAAGGTGTCCCCAGCTGATCCTTCCGCGAGTAAAGCGAACATGCTCCATATTGATAACGGCGATACAGCGACGTTCTTCTGTCCGAAGCTCTCTTGAAACGCGTAGACATTGTTCAAGAGTTTAAAAGTAAAATGGTTGATGGGTGACACGTCGATATTGCCCAGATCTGACGGTGCCGCAGCAACTAGACTCACTAAAGCCACTATTTTCCACATTGCGGGCGTCTTCACCGCAGTCTCACGTAATACTAAGATGTTTTAGCCGGCACGGTGAATTTCAATGGCTTACACGCATCGTTTTAGCAAGGCTCGACTGTGTAATAATATAATTGGGGTCGGGATGCGCTTATATGGGAACCCATAGACGAACATGTAATCGATTGGTTTCGCACAACGTGTACAATAAATCAATTATGTAGGTCTTTCAACTCTTATTTTTGCTATAGTCAATAGATGTTATTAAAGCCGTATCCTGTTATTGTTTAAATACTGGTTTATTTTGTTTCTTATGACAATATTACAAAATTTTCCTATATAATAAGTTCAATTATAATCAATAACTTATTACTACATGAAAAGTATATATTTTTTAACGCAAATGTATGTTCGTAGTTGCAATTAGATGTTTCATGATCTTATTTTATTTTTTCTTGTCTTTAAATACAGAAATTATTATAAAGAAAGTATAAAGCATATACTGATAGCATTTTTCAACGCACAAATTTTATATATCATTGTAGAAAACCTCATTCCCTCAGCGTTTTGAGGTCCACTGTTAGACATAGGCGTCCCACAATGGGGGTTTATATCAATAGTCAGCGCACCTGGCATGCGTGTTGATGACCGCAGTGGGTGTTGAAGTTACACGATACTGCTCATCCCCTAAATTTTGTCCATTACTTGTTGACTTGTTGAAAAATATCCAATGAGTGTAGAAAGCGTTTATTACTTGCGTCCTACCTCTACGGGATGAGAGGGAGGTTTCGGCTTTTTCGGCGGTTTAGGTCGTAGTAGACCGCGCTGGCCAAGTGCGAGTGTTCGTTTTCATACTTACACTAGCAGTGCCCTTTCACCCGCTACTATATAAGAAAAAAAAAACAAATAAACAAACATAGCGTGATGTTATATAGCCTGTAACCTTCCCCAATAATTCCTCAATAAACTATTGAACACAAAAATATTTTTTCAATTCGAATCAATAGTTCCTGAGATTAGCTTTCGACCAAACAAACAAACTCTTCAGCTTTGTAATATTAGTATAGATACATACACAGAGAAATTGGTATACGTACGTAGAAATTGGTATTGGTATACATTGAGAAATTTGTTTTAAGGCATCCTGAGGTGTATAAGTTTCGTCTCGAAGATTTCCTTCGCAGTTATAGTAAGTGACGATTAATATCTTATACGCACATACCGTCAACCCTTATTGTCCCACTGCTGGGGCCTGGCCTTCTCTCAGATTGAGAGAATTACAGGCCATAGTCCACCGTGCTGGCCAAGTGCTAATTGGTGGTCTTCACTCATCATTGAGGACTTTCATTTGAAGTAACTCTCAGGTGTATAAGTTTACTCACGACCTCCTTAGCCTTAAAGCAGTTAAATTCTTATACGTACATAATTTTAGAAAAATCAGTGGTGCCTGGGATTCGAACCTCGGACCCTTGATTGAGAGGCCGTTTCAACCATTCGGCTATCACTGCTCATACGCACATAACTATGATAAATCAGAGGTGCCTGGGATTCGAACTTCGGGCTCCCGACGGAATGGCTCAGTTTCAAGCACTACGTTATAAGCTACATATGAGAGGATATAAGATATAATAAGTACAATATAAAGCAAAAAACCCTATAAGTAGTATTATAGATAACGTTGAGTAAGAATAGTCTAGATTCCCATCAGATTGGGTATCTATTACACAATTACATTACACAAGATATAATAAAAAGGTTTAATTTGCTTGTTAGGCGACTGAAGGTATTATGTTCCGTAGAAATATCATGTACTAATTGGGTAAGCTGAGTCTGTACAAACATTATCCTCAGTACTGAATTATATTTTTTTAATATGCAAGTAGCAAGGAGTGCACGTTCCTTCCGTCCGCATGGTAAGTGACCAATGCCAATTGACATCTGTAATAAATACCAGATAAGACCAAGTATTAAGTAACGTTGGTGTGCGAATATAGTTCGAATCTAATATATCGAATCGAATATTCGATTCGATATTTGAATCAAACATTTTGAAATTCGACGAATAATTTGAAAAAAGTCGATTTATCGAAAAATATCGAATAGTTCGACTGACGACTCGCGTGGCGGAGCGGTCACCATACCGGTCTAACACGCAGTGGGTCCCGGGTTCGATTCCCGGACAGACAGATATCTGAATGATGAGTTTAGATTTCTGTTCTGGTTGACTGATTCAACCAGTAAACGAGTTACGGGTTGAATCAGTTAAAAGAACACCTACGCACATGCGCGTGAGGATACTTACTGTTTGAATCAGTGAAATTTCACAAATTCATTTTCAGAAAAAAAAACTGAAAAGAATTGAGTCATTCAAAACTCTTCCAATTATTTGAGATTTTTCGAATTATTTGAAATTATTCGAACTTGTTCGAAAATTCGAAACCACGAAGTATTGTTATCAGAATATTGTTTTTACTCTTTTATGTCGCGTAATATGCAAGATTGTTTACAACATTGTATAGGTTTGTCGGGAAGACTTGGATCGTAAAACTATAATCAATATACATATTGTATAAGCTACCAAATAAATCGTTACCGTGATTCAAAAAGGGGTACAGCGCCATCTAGTTGTTGTGCCGACAAATGCTTGCATAACGCGTTTTCATCGAGTTTCAAATGACAACGATTCTAAAAAAGTTACACGCCAAAAAATAATTGAATCACTTGAAAAACAATTCATATAAAAATCCGTAACACAAACTTCGTTACATCAGAAAGTGATAAAGATCCGTAATGAGTGAAAAACGACAAGTTACATCCTCGTTCATAAACGTGAACATCGCTAAGCCCTCAAGAAGTCATAACAATTAACTAGAATAGAGCACGTAGAACTTACAATGGTGCAACGGCTCACTGACTCCGAGATGGCAGATTAACCGTATTGTGTTTCTTTGCTCATTATTGCAGTTGTGTTGCAGTCCTATCGCCTAGTAAATACGTACCTATATACTAAGGCACTATTACACACAGAGGGGTATATAGATTGGTTCACCAATAAAACTAGATTGTGTGCAAGATGCAACGTGTACGATGTATAATGAACTTCCTCCTGAGGTATTCCCGGAGCGCTGTTCCGCGGGGTCTTTTCAAGAAAGTGCAAAACGACTTTCAAAGCCGGCGATGCATTGACGATTCCTCTGGTATCGTAAATAACCATAGGCGACAGTGACTGTTTTTACCAGGTGCTCGTCTGCCCTATCGCTAGTTACAAGTATAAAAAAAATTAAGAAAAGAGCGTGAAGCAGTTTTCATGTTTCGGTGGAAGTCCTTTCATCATTTTAGTTCTTAGGTGTGTCAAGGTATCTATAATGAACTTCAAGAACATTCCTTCTATTTGGAGCTGGGTACAAATGTACATGGGCGACAGTGACCACTTAACATTAAATTCAAATAAACCACAGGATGCTCTTCATTTCATGATGGCCAATTCATCCTAACATGAAAAGAAGAGACACATTCAGTTCATAAAAAATCCATTCTTCTTAGAAAATATGTGTCACTTGTAACAAAACTGCATTGTTATTTGGTTGCCATGTTTTTGACATAAAAACCGGAAAATTGGCTCTACTCCTGGCAATTATTAATTTGCTTTACGATACTACGGTATAAAGATAATTAGAGGAACCGCAGTGTAGTCGGCTTGCCAAATTGTTTATCACAAATTAAAAGCGGTGATCATAAAGGGGCCACAGTTTTAAGGGATTATAATGACATGAAGCAAAACTGTTATTCAAATGCTTCTCAGATTCTATAGACCCCTGAGGACCCATAAAGGGGAGGAGGGGGGATTAACATGCCAGAACTTTTTCCTTAGCATATAAAAAAATGTATACGAGACGACATTTTTTATTCTTTCTTCGACTAATTTCTACTACAACAACTACAACTAGTCGTTTTATTTTTCGCCGTCTGTTGGACACCGCGCTTCATAAACCAAAAATTCTGCACTACATCCATCCAGTTATTTCAGGTCTATCTTTAAATACAGGCCTCTCCTTATGGGGGCTTTTGTCATCAGGCTCCGCGCCTGACATGCGTTTCGGTAACCGTAGTTGGTGTTCTTTATATGCACGAAGATGCTGCTGCCCGTTCTTGGATTTTCTCCCTTAGCCGCCTTCTAAAAAATCGACGAGACGAGACAGAATCATTCCACATACGAGTAGTTACAATGGCACGATGTTTTTTATACACTTGAAGTGGCAAATGAGCCTGCAGTCCACCTGACTGTAAATCGTCACAGCAGCCCATGGACATTTGTAATCAACTTCAAAAAATATTGGTTCTATCAGAAGTCAATCACAGATGCATTGCTACTTCCGAAGACTAAGATGGATGCCTCGTATGAAAATGAGCCGGCAACCACTCATTACCAACGTAACGAAAGAATTGCTTCACGGTAGAAATATGTGTGGCAGTGGTACCATCCCGATCAAACCATACTTTCTGCCACCTTAAAACACACACTGATACATTGTACTTAACAATAAGTGGTCTAAGCGCGTTTGTCTTTCAAAATAATACTAATCAGTTTGTCGTAAGTTAAAAACAATGAACGAAAAAGGTCAAAAGTTAGCAACGGAAGCCTTATTCGCATTGTGGGACGGAGGCCAGCCTTTGTTATGTGAACAATCACATTCTTTGCCCTGTGTACCGGAAGTTCAAATTACACCGAATTGTATGCACAAGATGTATGTACGTGTGTAATTATTTATGTCCTATGAAAATGGAGTAAAGGTGTATTACTTGATTGTGCAAGAACCCTTCGTATTCCGTCTCTGGAGGCATCTGGTTATAAGATATTCCAGTTAAATAGGTAAACTTTCCTCGAGAAGAGCTACGCTTCTATGATTGATTCCAGTACTGTAATGCTCTCTGGTTTTCTGGGCGGCAGCGACCCCTTACATCAGATGGACTGTATTCACGTTAACTAGGTCATTTTCATTAATTTATTGAATTTGAGGTTTTATTGAAGGTGGTAGAGCTATTTGTGGTTCGACTCCGGAAGCACCACCGCTACACCTATTTCTGCCTAATAACAGCAATGTTATGCGCTGTTGTGTTCTGGTTTGAAGGGTGTGGTAAGGGAGGGAGATACTTTTTCGTGGCATTCCATCTTAGTCCTCAGGGGTAGCAATGCATCTGTGGCTAACCTTAGTTGAGACGTGGATCTTAGCTAGGGTTGATTACAGGTGTCCATTGGCGGCAGTAGCCATTTAACATCATGTGACCGTCATCATCAAATGGCGTTGCTTCTTCCAAGAACTAAGAAAGTAACTAAATGAAAGTAAGTTAGTAGTAGCTAGTAGTATGGAGTAATAATGTAAGTTAACCACATCCTTTCACCGAAACGCAATCTTCTTCACGCTGGAAATGTGTGGCGGTGGTTCTTTCCGTATTTAGCCAGTCTCGTTCCTCCACCTTGTACCTACATAGGTATAGCGATGGTATCTATAAATTTTAAGTCTGTGGGTTATCACTCATATAAAAATAGGTTATTAGTCCAGCAAGATCACGCCAAAATAGCGTGCCAGTGGCATTTCGATAACATCGTAATCACCATAAATTCTTTGACTTATGAAAACTTTCCGTTTAATTTGCATGCATATTCCGTGCATATACGGGCAGTTGATATCGTTGCATTAGCATGCCTTATCTGTTGCCAACTGATCAATAGCACAGGTCATTAACCTGATTCGAAACTGTTAAAATTTACAGTTTTTTTTGATTAGGAAATTTAAGTGGGTTTTAGAGAGAGATAGATTATTCGACGACCCGCGTGGCGGACCGGCCACCATACTGATGCCGGTCTGACACGTAATGGGTTCCGGATTCGATCCCCGGCCAGGCAGACATCTGATTGATGAGTTTAGATTCTGTTCTATTGTGTGTCCTAGCGTTGGGCAATGAGTGTAAAAAGTTTTTTTTTGTAATTTTGCTCGAGTGAGTCTACCGTATCAGGTTTCATTACCGGGCAGTTTATAACGATGACGATCTATACAGCAGTAAGTAGTTTGCAGCAGGGTTTGATTCCTGGCCAAGTGTAAAAACAAAGGTTTAGGCGTTTGCTTTTTCTAAGTATTAAATAATTAAGTTCTACCTGCGGTGAGGAGGTATATCAGGGAGAACCAGGGTAAGGCTACCACACCCTTCAAACCAAAACACAGCAGCGTTTAATACTGCTGTTATTAGACCGAAACAGTTGTGGCTGAGATGACTTAAGAGCCGAAATACAATAGGTGTGGTATGAAAGGGAAAAACTAATTATTTTATTCCGCAATAATTATTATCCAGGATTGTATATTTTGTATACAGCGCCATCTATACAAGAGAGGTACAATTAAATTGGTTCTTCATTATGTGAATGGTACCTGAAGTTTTTGATAGATGTCGTTATTCACAGATAACTTGAATATAAATTTTGTTGTAGTGTAGTACTAAAAAAATAGTATGTATCTAAGTACTTTGTGATGATGTATTTTGTTAATGAATTTAATACATTATGGCGGCAATGTACTGGCGAGTAAAGGACTTCCTTTTGCTTGTCTAGACGAACGTAAACTTAAAAAACTAAAGACGAATTTTGGGTGGCCTTAGGTGCATCTATTTCTAAAATTTGAATAACAAAATTTTATAAATCAATCAATCAATAAAAATCAGTAAATAAATGGAGGTGAGTGGTGGACTGTACTTCATTTAGCTTTTTTTCGAGTATGCAGTGCACCTAATGGTAGGTGACCACTGCCGCCCATGGACTTCTGTGATCTGATTCACATAATTATATCACAGATGCGTTGCTATTCTTAAGGACTAAAATGCTAGCCTAATATATAAGTGAGCCGGCAACCACACGCATCTACCGAAACGCAAGAAATGTTTTACGCTAGAAATAGACTTTGGAGTGTGTAACATTCACACAGCATCAAGTGAACGTGCATAAACTATCGGCATGCTAAAATCATGTAAGATTTCACCAACACAGTTAAGTACCTTCACGATTAGTAAGAACATAACAAGCTTCTGAGCTACGAAATCTACTCTTAAACGAGAGGAAATTAAACTAATTAGCACTGAACTGCACTTGTAAGTACAGTCACCCCAAAACTCTTAACTTGGAGAAAAAGCGGTTTCTTGTACGTGTAGTAAAGGAGTATGAAAAAGGCATACCTAATTATGCTTATTCTTTTATAAAGCTGAAGTAAATTAGTATACATCCTACCTAATACGTTAACATTGTCGCCTATACACATTTTTTAAATAGAAGTAGCAATAGAGTATGCAGTCGATCTGGTGGTAAGTGGCTACTGTCGTTCATGGTATTCAACACCAGATATAGAGAAGTATCAAAGGTAAGCGACAGAAGCTATTGACTAAGTTGGAAGACTCTTACTCTTACCCTTCAGACCAGAACACAACATCTCTTTACACTGTTTTGATAGGAAGGTATAAGACATTTTAATACAACTCAGGTAGAATAGATTAAGGGCAGTCAGAAAACTGGTGTTACCTCTGAAGTCTAAGGTGGATTACGTGTATAAGTATCTCTCCTTTACCACATCATACAAACCAGAAAACAGATGACACTGTTGTTGTAAGTTTTCGTTTCGGTTAACACTGTGGCTACCGGCTCCCTTATATACGAGGCGACCATCTTAGTCTTTATGCGTAGCAACGTATCAGTGATCCAGTTCAGATAGTCGTCAAGGTAAAGAAATTCAAAGTTAAATTTTCATCATATGCCTTGCACATGGACATCTGTAAGCAACTTCATACAAGACGCCTTCTTGTATGAAGGTGCTTATAGATGTCGATGGGCGGCGGTGACAACTTGTCATCGGATGGACTGCATGCTCGTTAGCTAATTTAATTGGATAAAAAAGGCCGAAGCAGATGCATCCGTCGTGCTTTCGTATTCGAACCAATCAGGTTTACACCACTTGCATATCATAATCTAATACGTTAGCTGCAAACCTTGATTTGGCTGCATGCCTCACTGATGGGCACGGTCTGGATTATTATGACTGTCACAACATGATACTCTCGCACTAAGTTTTAATCGCCAATGTAACTACGACGGTGTGAACGGTGCCTTACGACTAGTGTCCGACCAAAAGTGGATTTTTGGCCGAAGCCGATTATTCGCCGATGATGAAGCCGATGGTTTAAAAACCATAAGAAATTCAGTTCTAAATTGCCTAAAAGTGAGGTTTTTAACTATTTTTTTAATTTTTTTAAATATTGATCTATATTGACTGAATATAAATAAGTAGAGCTAACTACAAATACTTTGCTGCTTTTCCAAAACGATAACAGCTCGTATAATGTGAATTTCATACACAAGCGTCGACGCAAGCCCACAATGCAGTTTTCGCTTATCCTTGCTCCACCATCTCCATTTCAGTATCGTGTATTCGTTAAATTTCGTTCAATTTAGGCGTTTGTTTGGATCTTCAGCTTCGGCCAAAAGTTCGGCCCATTTTGTCCGAAGCCGAAGGTTTTTCCCAAAGTGGGTTTTTGGCCAAATGTGGCCGAAGCCGAAGCTACTGTCGGACACTACTTACCACATTTTTCAAGTCAATACAGCTGACAAAAGACAGATACAATAATAACGCTTTCTACACTTATAGATCAACATACTCATGGCATCTACGACAGATATCTGAATGATGAATTTAAAATTATTTAGAAATTTATTGGGTCGTTGTGTTTGTGTAGTCATTGTGTTTATACACAAACACGTAGAAAATAACTCAAATTTAATCTGCCTGTTCGGGGATCGAACCTGTAACCGACTGCGTGGCAGACCCGTATGACAAACGCTCTGCGTTACACGGGTGTATACGCGTTCGACCTTAAAATTGTACCTTACAAAAATAGTACCAACATCTCAAACCGATAGAAGGAATTGTTTTGTATCCGGTACATTTATTCCCAGTGTACCAACAGGCTATTAGTAATAACTCTTGTATTCCTATTGTACCAGTAGCGGCAGTACATTTTGTACCTTCGTAAGTTCGCAAGATAACAATGAAACAATACGCTCGTTAATTAAGCCCGCAGCGCGTTATGACGTCATTATTTAGGCGATCTACACACGGGAGGAAATTCCTTCAGGCAATTGCACCTGTCAGATTTTAAATATGTGGTTTGTGTAAAAGATATTTCGTATAATCCTTCGTTCGACTCTGGCGGCACATTCACAGTTGTTTCTGCCTGATTAGAAATGTTCACCGTCGTTATGTTCTGGATTGAAGGAGATGGTAAGGGAGACATGGGGTGACATGGGTGTTGCATCTATGGATAACTTCAGGTACTTAATCTTAAATGAGATTGGTCACAGATGTCCATGCAATGGCCACTTAACATCAGATGGACATGCATGCTCGTTTTCTATTTATATAACATAAATGATAATAATAATTTCCTGAGTGTGTATTGAGTTGTATTATTAGGTAGCAAGGTAAATAAATTTCTGTAGTAAAGTTTCAGAATTATGTACAAAAAATGGGCGCCATGTAGATTTAAATTCATTTGTCGGCTAAGTTGAAATTCTTTATATGAGATTGGTTTTCTTTTCACATTCATGCTTTTATTGGGATAGATTATCTTTGTCGAGGTTCAAAAAAGTTAATTCGATTCAACTACTAAATGTGTACTAAATGGTTCTTTTACAACATGTTTAAACATGTTTAACTTTGAAAAAATAATGGCGCGTGACTTATCATCGGGCATTTGTTCGGTGTGATATCACGCCGTGTGTACACACCCAGGCACTATATTATGCTTAGTGCATTAACCTCAGACGCAAGTTAATGGATTTACTAGCGCCACTAACTAAGGTTTAGTAACTTTCCTCGATTAGTGTATGCAATCGATCGTTTTTAGTCCTATTAATATCTAAATAAGGCTATTACTAGCTTACTTACTTTTAATCATAGTCTTTACATGGAAGAAGAGCCTTTATTGATTTTTTGTCCACAAATTTTGGAATTCATTTGTTCCGGACGCCTGGCAGATGTGAAACATCGTGTTCGTACAAGTAAGACAAGATTGCGACAGGAACTAAATATGTAGCATAATGAAAATAACGCTATCTACGAACAGAACCCCGCACTAAATAGAACTAACACCGCAGCCCTCTTCGTGTTGTTCGATATTTAATAGTTCCGAAAAAGTGTAACAGTAACAGTATGACGCTTAGACGAATACGGTGTGGCGATCGCCACGCCAACAATCGCCTTACGTGCGCCTTTATATGTTTCACATCAAAAATTTAGAGATTCGTCGATGTTTTTCCTTTGTTGGAGGCCTTAATAACATATATCGACACCTATGTCATATACTATTATTAAATTAGTAAAATCCTTCCCGGTCAATCCATACTGGTTCTACTACCGTACAACTTTTTTGTTATAAAGAAGGACATAATAATTATTATACTAAAATCATTAATGACGCTTCATAACTGGAATCGAAGCGATACTTAATGTAATGACAAAGCGCTGACAATTAAAAACTGTAAGTTTCGAGGTAAATGAAGCGGGATAATGACAGCCGCATAATTAATTGTTCCCCGCTTCCGTTTCCGCAGACCGCCATTTTGTCTGTGCACGTTAGGGTGCTGGGAGATCAGGGTATTAATTAAATTAAATGATTTTAGATTAATATTAACAATTGATATATTTTAATACTCGAGTACTAACGAGTAATAACGAGTACTCACGATATGCAGTTTTTTGTCAATTTTTGTGAGGTGTGTTCGAAATATCCTCAAAAAGAAATAAACAAATCGCATATCGTTGGTATCTGTTACATATTTTATTAATTAGTTATAATAAAAGCAGAAAACAGACGGCTAAAACATACGTGACAACTAGTAACATCGTTAAAAACATGAAAACAAAAAACCCGACTGCTAAAAAGA
>MOOZ01001628.1:255389-269787 GCA_002930495.1 Cecropterus lyciades | reverse complement strand
GCCTTTTACGACAGGCAGGGGATACCGTAGCCCTATTCTGGTCCCGGAACTACAGGGACATTTCTTCTTACACCTAACAATAAGACAGATGGGCTACCAGATGGAAAGTAAAGAAAGAAAGAAAGAGTATTTATTCACGAAGAATAGAAGTAGTCACTGATGGCTTTAAAGGAGGGCTTTTTGACACTCTTTTTGAATAGCCTCCTATCATAGCACTCGAGGAATACCTTGTATCATAAGCCGTGCAAGTTCATAGGACATTAACCAGCTACAGTCACAAAACATCGGGCACGGGAGTTGGATGGGTTACCATTAGTAACAAAATTTAATCTCTTTCGTGTTTCAAATGACATGTTATGTTGTCACTTAACATCATTTTATTTTAATATTTTCTCAAGTATAAGAAGAAGCAAACGTGCGTACAGTCCACCTGATGGTCATACTACCATCCATTAACCTCTGTAAACGTCTTCATAGTATGATATTCCTGTTCTGTATGAAGTTCATACAGAACAGGGTACAAGTACAGGTTACCTGTACAGGTTACCTTCCTTGGCCGATCACCATACTGATCTGACACGCAGTGGGTTCCGAGTTCGATTCTCGGCCAGACATCCGAATGATGAATTTCGATATCTGTTCTGGGTCTCAGTGTTTATATATTCGTCTTTGTATATGTTTATGGCACTCAGGACACAGGAGAAAATCCTACGTGGGGTTATGAGTGTAGAAAGTGTTATTACACCTAAAAAATGGTCGCCTTATCTGTGTCAGACGGCATATACACCCTTGCTTTTATTCAAACGCAGAACTTCTGGTTACAATTAGACACCTATTTGTAACGATAGGGAGGAACTGAGGGAACCTGGCCGAACCATGCTGGTTCTACCTGACGACACCAACCTTTCAAACAAAGTTTGAGCAATAGAGTTTGTGTTTCATTATTTTAACATTCATTCCTTAAAGAGTTGGAAGGTTACCTATTGTGTGTCACAAAAGTCTCGACGAATAGAAAAGAAGCCTATATATAGTATTATAGTCATGAGTAATACGACCAGAAGTCTCGTTTTGAACGGGACTGAGCTGAAACGGGCAAATATTTTGTATACTATTTTTAAATTGTAAAGATTAACCGTTTTAAATAAAAAAAAACTGTATTAAAAATGTGTTTTTTTTTTAATTCAACGTGTTCAGCTGTTAACGTATTTATGGCCGCACATCAGATGATACGTATCATGCTAACATTAAAACTTTTAATTAAGGATCTTACCGCACTAAAACCTCCTCGGCCGTCCTCGGCCCTGAGAAGAGAATTCCGGGATCTCCAAAGCAATGCAATTGGAGTCCTCTGATCGTGTTGCACCAGCGGGCTTCACCCAGGTGAGCAGCTGGGCCCAACGCATCGACTGGTGTTTACGACGTTATGCGTTCACACTTACCGCCGTCCTTCACGGGGTTGCCTGGTTGGACCGTTCGAACTCTCACTTTTGCCGCCTGCTATCCCGGGAGCCACCTTTTAATCGCCTATCCCTAATAAATCCCTATAATCCTTAATCTCCGAACTACAGGGACGGTATTGAGCCATACTAGCAGCGCAAGTATTTCGTGCTATGTGTGGCTGTCTATATCGTAATACAAAAGATAAACAAATAAATAAACCTGCTAATTTATGAAAAGAAGAAAAGTCCCGCTATGAACCTAAAAAATTGTCACAGTATTTATAACTATGTTGTAGAATCTACCTGTCATCCGTTGATGTGAAAAACCCAGATCGCGACAACATTAATTGGAGAGCGCATTGGGACCGGTAATGACGCCATCACAGCCTCCACGATTAACGTGTTCTATAGCGTGCGGTAAACGATAAATCAGAGGTATCAAACTATTTCTTAGATTTTTATATTTATGACCCGCGTGGCGGAGCGATCACAGTACTGGTCTGCCACGCAGTGGTTCCGGGTTCGATCCCCGGCCAGACAGACATCTGAATGATGAGTTTAGATTTCTGTTCTGGGTCTGGGTGTTTGTGTATTCGTCTTTGTGTGTCCATGGCACCCACGACACAGGAGAAAATCCTACTGTGGAGCTATGAGTGTAGAAAGCGTTTATGTTTATAGCAAACTAGCTTATTCCCGCGGCTCTGTCAGTTCGGTCACGTTTACCACGGTTTATGTGTTAATCCAGGTCATCAACTATCTGTGCGACAACTTTCAGCAAATCCGACCAGTAGTTTTTGTATGAAAGGGTAACAAACATACATCTGTACTAATATTATAAAGCTGAAGAGTTTGTTTGTTCGTTTGTTTGTTTGAACGCGCTAATCTCAGGAACTACTGGTTCGATTTGAAAAATTATTTCAGTGTTAGATAGCCCATTTATGGAGGAAGGCTATAGGCTATATATCATCGTCGAAGCTTACGCGGGTGAATCCGCGGGGCGTAGCTAGTATTATAATACTAGTAATTCAGCTTCAGCTTCAGCTAGTAATTCAGCTTCAGCTTTATAATATTAGTATAAATTATTATGTTAACAATATTATAATATTAATAAGATCATAAATTATTCTGTCATTTTCGTGTTATTTGCTTTTATCTTTATAGCAAATTGTTCTCCTTACTAGCTTACATTACAACAAGTGATTTAGAGAAGCTTTGCCGTTCTCATCTCATTTTATTTTTAGGTCGAAATCCTTTTCTGCGGGTTCCATGTTGTTAACCGGAGATATTGTATTTCCAATATAGTAGTAATATTTTCAATACTCTGCCCGGTATCTTAATAACGGTGCTCGGTTTATATACAAATATAATTATTGGATATTTTAAGGGTTCTATACGGAAAAAATATTACTGAACGAAACATTCGCATCAATTCGCTTGGTTCAGCGTCAAAACAAATGTATGTGTCCGATGTTTGTTAAAAATAATGAACGTTAAAACAAATGTATGCATCTGATGTATGTTAAAAATAATGAACGTTAAAACGTATGTATGTGTCCGATGTTTGTTAAAAACAATGATCGTTAAAACAAATATATGTATCCTGTGTTTTTTTTAAACAGTGATTCTTTAAAACAAATGTATGCGTCTGATGTATGTAAAAAATAATGAACGTTAAAACGTATGTATGTGTCCGATGTTTGTTAAAAACAATGATCGTTAAAACAAATGTATGTATCCTATGTATTTTTTAAACAATGATTCTTTAAAACAAATGTATGCGTCTGATGTATGTTAAAAATAATGAACGTTAAAACAAATGTATGTGTCTGATGTATATTAAAAACAATGATCGTAAAAAACTAATATATGCATTCAATGTTTGTTAAAAAACATTGATTGTTGACAACAAATGAATGTGTCCATGCAGAGCGAATGTTTTGTGGCCCTCGGGCCACACTTTAAACCAAAAAAAATATAGCGTTTAAGGTTTTATTTATATTTATAGGCATCTAACGTGCCTGGGTCCAGACAAAGTTATATTTTTTATGCGTCAGAAGGAGGGTAATGCTTTTCAACCTTATGTATATATGCCTATTTCTTTGTCACGTTCTATAGCCTTTGACATGTGAGGTTTTGTTAGATTTGTCTCTGATGTGGGAGTGACATAAGCTTTATAATCTTTGAACACGAAGCCTGCGAATAGAAATGAGGTGGGGAAAGTGGAGGGAAATAACTTTTATCATGAAAATATGGATATGAAATGAACACTTGTGCTCCAGGGGTGACGACCAACTACTGTAGGAAAATCTGCCAAAAGTACATCTGCTACCGTATGCAGTATAATAAAAGTTGTTGTTTTTCTATTTTCAGAAAATTGTTGTTAGTATTGTCAATTATTTTGTTTTTAAAAGAATTTATTACAATTAATTTAAATTTGAATCTATACAATATTTTAATGTTACAGGTACAGGTAATGGTACAGCTCGTATCGGCGAGGTAGTTACGGTAGATATAAATTTGTTGTACGCGTGTAGAGCTGTGTGACTGTAATGGTTGAAACTCGGCGTCCCAATCTAGGATCCGATTCCAGGCACGCACTAGTGTTTAGCGTATTAGTAATTAATTATTATTGCTTTACGATGAATGAAAATATGGTGAGGCGAAACATACATTTAAGAGTTCTCAAAAAAAAATTCAAAGGTGTATGAAGTCTACCAATTTTTGCATGGCCAACGCGCTGTACTATGGCCTAAAACTCTCTCATAATTGCGAGAAGACCTGAACCCAGCAGTGGGACAAAAATAGATTGACATGATTGTACTGTCACAACACGCATATGCCACGTTCTATGTCTGGCTAACGAGGCTTTACACTCCTTAAGATACCAAATTAATAAATGTCGCCTACACTCATCAGCTTATTAGCAATTAAGTTCTTTGTTTATTACACACCCAGTTATGACGCTACAAGCAATATACAGAATATTTGGTGAATTTTATCCGCATAATTTCCTCGTTCCCCGAAATTAGTTCGGCGCGCGTCGACTCGTAATTTCGCAACTGAATAGACGACAATTTGTGACGTCACACGCACACATTTCGCTGACAAGGTGTGCGAAGTATGGAGCTGGTTCTAATGCTCTAAATGTTCATCCTAAGTGAGTACGAGTGTATTACGTTTCTACAAAACAATAATTGTTTATGTTTGCGTCGATCATTCCAAAGTACATTGTAAGATATGACCTAAAACGAAAACCTAAACGTGCTAAGGGCACAAGCTTTTAATACTTTAAGTAGTAACAATATTTAAATATACGTCACTACGTCCCGACCATCAAATGAACTTCAATGTCAATTTCAAAGTTGAACGCGTGTGGTATGACTGGGAAGGTGTCACTGTCAAGCCTATATCTAACGCGAAGCAGTTCTTCCACAAAAATGCAATGTTGATGATGGTTGCCGGCTCACTTTTATACGACGCAACCATGTTAGTCGTCGGAAGTCGGATGATCATGAGCAGAGTCCATTTAAAATCAGATGCACTGTTTGATCGTATGCAATTTTAATATTATGAAAAAGACGACTGCTTTACATATTTCAGCCTTATAATTGTATCTTAGCCGGTAACGCTCAAGTATCAAACTAGCTAGGCTAGGCTAGCTAGGCTCTAAGCTTTTCGATTGACAGGTATTGTAAGAGAAATATACTTATACAATACGTTCCTACTTAGTACCTACAGATAGCAATGGATCTGTAGTCAACAAATCAGTGATCAAGCTCGGAAAAGATTAGACGCCTAAGGATAGCGTATAGCCTCCACACCTTGCGACCAGAACACAGCAGTGAAACACTGATACTAGACATAAAGGAAGACGCTATTGCTCATCTTCTGGACGTTCTTTAGTCGTTTTCTGACACTGGAAGAAAGGCATATAATCTGGATACCAACGATTAAGGGTAATTACAGTCTCTTTACAATATGTTAATGCCACCTCCATTAAAACCTGCTCCGTGTTCATATTGTGTCTGGTTGAATTCCACACATAATTATTTCTGGCCACAGTGCGATATGTTCACGAATTGTTGATGAAAATTAATGTGAACAAAAGTGGGTCGTGTGCCGATGATATAAGTGCGGTTATTGCGTGCATGCGTGTAATCTATGTACTTTCGTATTCAATACCACTTCATACCCTGAATATTATACGCTTTTGTAAAGGTATTACGGCTATTTTTAAATGGAATCTAGTGAGTTCGACTTCAAGTTGTAAGATAAGGTTAGGTTAATTAGTTACAGGCAGTGATAACCTATTGATTGAAACTCGGCTTCTCAATCGAGAGTCCAAGGTTCAAATCCTAGGCATGCACCGCTGATTTTCTAAAATTATGAGTATATTAGAAATCAATTATGACTATTTTACGGTGAGGAAAATCAGCGTTACGAAAACTACACACCTTCTTTAAAAAAATCAAAGTTGTGTGAAGTCTATCAATTTGCACTTGGCTAGTGCGGTAGACTATCGTCTACAACTCTGGGACTCCATTCCGGGAAAACACCGTGTAGTAGGACAATATGGGATTGGCGATGGCGGTGAAGGGTAGGTTAACTTATGTTGCTATTATCATTCCGCAGTTTAAAAACCGACCGTGGGAG
This sequence comes from Cecropterus lyciades, assembly GCA_002930495.1. Taxonomy (NCBI): domain Eukaryota; kingdom Metazoa; phylum Arthropoda; class Insecta; order Lepidoptera; family Hesperiidae; genus Cecropterus; species Cecropterus lyciades. The sequence continues at coordinate 263,695 of MOOZ01001628.1, read as the reverse complement.
ATGGCTACCCCACGTCCATCTCCTATACCAATAACGGAGACATTGGTGTAGGATATGGGAGTATCTTGCGCTAAACTAACATGCCTCGAAGTAGTGCGCGCGGAAAAATGCGTATTTTAAAGATAATGAGGTGTAAAACTCCAGCTTTATTTCAACCAGTGATGGCCCCGAAGAGGTAAACGTCGTGGTTACGACTGAGTGCTATTAGTAAACCCGTGGACCGTCGGGTCCACGGGTTTACGGGCCCTTAGTCGTAAGGGCATCCAGAGGAACACTGTGGGGTTTTAGCCGGTGGGAGTCCGGTACATCCTCTCTGCTGCTCTAGCGGGTAAGAGAAACTCATAAAAAATTTCGCCACGTTTTTTTTTACTTTGGTGTAGCAAACGAGCAAGCAGTCCACCTGATGGTTACTGTGGTTACTGCCGCCCATGGACATCTGTAAGCAGTCTCATATAGAACAGTTCTATCTAAGGTCGGTTACAGATGCTTTGCTATTCCCGAGGACTGAGATGGTCGCCTCATATTTAAGTGAGCTGGCAACCACCCTTCCAACGAAACGCAAGAACTGCTTCACGCTAGAGATAGGTTTTGCGGTGGTACCTGCCCGGTTGAACTACTCTAGTTCTACCGCCTGAAAAACGTAACTTAACGTAAACTTTTCACTGATTTGATGGAATTTAATGAAATAAAGAGTAAATAACTCGAAGGTATGGATTATACATATATTTTGTCTTTTAAATGAATTATTAGTTTTGGTTTGATGCGATTTTTACACATAGACAAAGAGACACACACAAAGAAACATCCAAATTCATAATTGTAGTATAATTTCATTTTATTTGTGATTGCCTTCGCATTGCCTTGCATTTGTGAGTGAGGTACTAAGAATTCAAAAGTATATTCTTGAAAATAGCTGTACATAAATATACAACCGCCATTTCCGCTATTTTATTATCTGACGTATAAATCCGACAGGAACATGGCGCTCGTTTGTAGCGGCGTTATAATGCACGATGTGATTTAAATTATATTATGAATTACGTTTAAAAATATGGGTTTCGCTTTAAATTACTGAACAAATGTTTTAGAGCCAACATGTGTGTCAACATGTAATGGATACCCCATTACATGTTGAAGATTTTTCGACTCTCCATCCCGCTTGGTAAGTTATGACATTTGTCTCGATCTTCCCACCCGTTAATCTCTTGTGTGATTTGATAAGTTCCCCCCATGCTCACTAAAAGTCCCATGTAATAAATTAGTATTTAAAATGTGTAAATAATACGTGTCTAACGTATAACTTCTTTTCTTTGGGAAGTCGGGCTAATACGGGCGGGCTATGTACCTGAATCTTCCTCCTCCAATCTATACGATGTGTGGTGTGGTGGTGCGTGCTCCTGGATTCTTCATTCGTAAAAGGGACCCGTACCCTAGAGAAGGACGTAAAACAAGTTGCAAGCAACAAAGGTAAGTTAACACTTTACTGAGCAATGTATTTTTTTATCAGATTTAAGTAGCAAACAAGTATGCAGTTCACCTGATAGTAACATCAGTAAGCAACTTCATAGAACAGGGGTTCAAGCTGAAATCGACTAAGTATCGACATTTGTATGTACTATTTTACTTGAATAACATATTTTATACATTTGTAGTTTACATATGACAAATAATAGGTGAAAACCCATAGTTGTATGTAAATAATGTATATTCATAACTGTCAATTTCACTATGTTATTATCTGACGTATAAATCCGACATAAACATGGTATTCGTTTGTAGCGGCGGGTTATAATAATAATAATAATAATCTTTATTTCAGACCATTTGGATCCATATGTATGTTAGTATCACATTATGTTCTTACCACTATGTTAGTTTACAGACAGAGACAGCACATGGGTTAATAATAAAATAAATTTAGTCTATGTTAGTACAAAAAAAAAACAAAGAACGAAAAAAATAGAAAAAATATGCTAAGTACACAAACATCTATTTACCAGTGTATGTGCACCATTCCAGCAGGCCCAGAGAGGCTGTCTAGCTTATACACCAATGTGCTGAGGAGGGTGTTAGTGCTCTCCGCCGCCTGTCTCATCATCGACGCCACACGCTTGGGGATGATCGCGTAGAAATCGTCCATCCGCGCCTCCGCGAACATGGCGGATGCACTACAGTAACGCGGCTTGCCCAACACCGCCCTCAGCACATTATTGTACTGCACGCGAAGGGCTCTGACGGTCCTCTGCTTACAGTACACCCACAGACTGCACGTGTAAAAAGTCTGACAAGTGCTCTAAACAGTGACAACTTTACCTGCTTATTACATCGTGCAAATCTGCGGGTCAACATATTTCCTCGGACCGACATCGCCCGTCTCACCGTTATCCTCAAGGCGCTCCTCAACTATGTGTCCGAGGTACCTGAACTCAGCCACCTGTTTCAGGGGGGATCCACATAACGTAAATATCGGATTAAAGTTAGAGTTTGATTTGTTTTTCCCCGTAAAAACAAGGATCTCGCTCTTTTTCGCGTTGTAGCTGAGTCCATTCACCCCGGCATACTCCTCACATATTTATAATAATTTTCGGAGGCCACTGACTGAGGGACTCAGCAGGACCATGTCGTCAGCATAACTAATGTTATTTATACAGACCCCAACAATTGAGCATCCGACACCCGCCCTACCGAGCCCCTCAATCAGCTGGTTGACGTAAAGGTTGAAAAGCCTCGATGACATCAGAACGTCAGACGTTATAATGAACGATATAATTTTAAAATTGTATTTTGTAAGTACGTCGTTTGAATTAAATTGTGCTTACATTAGCTGCTGTAAATGTTATAATATATCTGTTTGAGTGTATTAATACACGCATCATCAATGTCATCAATTCTTGCAAAATGTAAGAATTGTAGATGATGACATATAGTAGACAGTTTTGAAAGTGGTAGAATTCCTTATGGTTCGACTGCGGAATGACCACCGGTACATCTATTACTGCCTTGTAACAGCAGTATTTAGCACTGCTATGTTTTGGTCTAAAGGGTGTATGGGAAGTAAGGGAGAAATATTTATCTGTTGCTTTCCAACTTAGTCCTTAGTCCTCCACCACAGATTTTTTAAAATTAATTGTCACTACTTGATGGCGAAGAAAACTAGTGTGTTTAAAATAGTTCTCAGAAGGTATATGAAGTTTACCAATTCGCATTCACAATTGGCCAGCGTGGTCACTATGACCTGAAACTCTCTCATTCTGAGAGAAGCCCTTTGTCCAGTAACGAAACAATAATGGTTTGACCAAAATGGAACATATGCATAACTACGGTAACTTTAGATTTCATTTGTATTTTGGGGCTAATTGAGGCTTTTTAATCTAACCTAACCTAACCTTTTTTTGAAGGTGGTAGAACTCTTTTTGCACCTATTTTTGCCTAATAACAGTAGTGTTATGCGCTGTTGTGTTATGGTCTGAAGGGTGTGGTAATGGATCCATACTTTCCGAAGCATTCCTACTTAGTCCTCAGGGGTAGCAACGCATCTGTGGCTAACCTTAGGTGAGACTTTGAGATCTTACCTAGGGTTGATTACAAATGTCCATGGGTGGCAGTAATCACTTACCATCAGGTGGCCTGCATGCTCGTTTGCTATTTGCATAGTATAAAAAACAAAAAAGTCCATTGCAGTGGCTACTCAGGTGGTCTGCAGGCTCATTTGATATTTCGATGACATCAAAATGTACTTATAATTTACATATCATAATACAAGTATCCCTGACTATAGCTGCAGATAAATAATGTACATCACTCCCGTTCCCGCTAAGTTATTATCTGACGTATAAATCCGACAGGAACATGGCGCTCGTTTGTACCAGGATAATAATGCACGATTTGATTTTATATCAAAACTAGCTGAGCCTCGCGGTTTCAACCGTGTTTAAAACATGTATGTATGTATGTAATTTAATATATTTGCATGTTATCGAATTTTTACTGCTAATTTCAGTTTTAGCAGTCGGTTTTAGAATGATTTCTTGTTTAATAGATTTCCTTCACGCGTAGGAGTTCATGGAACTGATGACAATCACTTAGTAAAATTCACTTTGTGAAATAAAAATTCCAGAAAATGTTATATGCGTCTTTTTACCCGACTGCGTCAGAAGGATGTTGAAGTTGCCTAATGTTTTTCGACCGCATGTATGTATGTTTGTATGCATGTATGCCCATTTCTTTGGCACGCGCTACAGCTTTAACGACTTGACGAATTGTGACGTATGACATATCATTAGAATCGTCTTAGTTTGCAGAGCGACATAGGCTATATAATTTCTAAAAATGGGCAGGTACTATTTTTAAATAGGGGGAAAAGGAGGAGGAGGGACGACTTCCTTACTATCACGACAGTAAATAGATCTTTCTAAACATTGACTTTTTAAAACTTGACTATTTTGATAATAATTCAAATAAAGCGTTGAAGTAAATATATCATTATGAACAAAAAAATAGTTTTACATAGTCGGCTTTTTTGATTTAATATTTTTTACAAAGTTACAAGTTAACTATTGAGTTCTTCTCCAATCTTCGCCAAGTTCATAAAAATGTAGGTACGTTTGCAGTCAACTTCGCATCCATAAAGATAACTCTCGGAGGTCGGTTTGAGTAGAACTTAAGTAAGATATTGCTATTCAATCAGAAGATAGTCTGAATATCTAATCTACATAACGCCAACGTTGGCTTAAAGATTGCAAAGAGTAAAAGCATGAAGCTATATTTATTGGCAAGCGATAAGTCAAATAAGATTGACGACCCGCGTGGCGAAGTGGTCACCACGATCTGATTTGGCTACTCCATATGGTTCCGGGTTTGATTTCTGACCAGATATTTTGCCAAGTGGTAAGTCAGGTTTGACGACCCACGTGATGGAGCTGTCAACCAAGACTAATACGCAGTAGGTTTCGGCTTCGATCCTCGGTCAAATAGATATATGAATGATTAATTTGGATTTCTGGGTCTGGGTCTGGGTCTGTTTATGTATTTGTCTTCGTGTGTGTTAATGGCAGCCATATGCATAGGAAAATCCAAGGGTGGAGCTATAAGTGTAGAAAACATTATTTTAGCGTTGTTACAAGTGTCTTGAGTGATTTTTACAAGTTTTTAATAAAATAAATTTATAATAAATAAATAAACACATAATAATTTGTCTTGGTAATTCCTATGTATTTAAGGGTTAAGTCGTACAACTAAATTTTCCACTAATTAACTCTAACCGGTTATGCTAAAATTTTGTATACACGTTTGGTTTTGATGACAATACATTATTAACTTGTAAGGTTAAACTAAATTCAAAATGGCGGACGTCCCAAGATGGCGGACCTATTATTTTATTAATTTATGAAATGGATTTTGAAAAAAATATGAAGAATAAAATGACGTCAATAGTTGCCAAGCCGTAACTCTGCACCGTGTGATGACGACAGCTGTATTCCGCTGAGTAGCAGAATTGGACAATGGATAGTGTAGTTTCCCATAAGAGAGTTTTGTAACATATCGCAATAAGTAGATACATATTGTAAACCTTTAATATTATACAGTAATAAATAAATGGTTTTTAAAAACTTAATTCGCGTAAACTCAAATCTAAATCAGTAAAGATCTTTTTTTTATAAAATTAGTTTTAAATTTACGACAGTGAAAGCACAGTAATTAAACGCGGCCTTCATTTGGTATGGGGTTTGATTCCCGAGTTTTTGATTTTTGTATCAAAATTACATACCTATTAGAAAATTCATTTATCATTTTAACGTCACCCAAATAAAATTCGTCGAGAAAAAAATAAACAAGAATAAGAAAGTACGGAACCATAGCTGGGTAGTGTAATAATACCTTAATTGCAAATAAAACACAATAATATTGTAGTCAAAAGTACATTACAGACAGCAGTAGTGAATAATGCAATGATTTCCGATGAGATGGGATTAAAATAATGGATGGAACACACAAGTCGTAACTACAAAATAGATTATGTAGATATATAGAACTAAATATAGTTTATTTATTCCTGGCTAGCTGTGCCCTGCTACTTCACATGCGTCTAAAACTTGTACCATAACTTTAAATTGTAATAATTTTAGAGAAACTAGATGGATTTTAATGAAGTATTTACTTCAGTCAGTACACTCAGTGTACCTCAAATGGGATATAACAATATTTTAAAACCTTTACAATAAATTTTATCACTTTTGATTTTGTACGATTTTAAGACATACAAACAAACAGGCAGACAGAAATCATAAAAAAACAGACACTTCCACCTATCACATATTCTGTCATCCAATTTTTTTTATGTGTGTCGGGTAACTTAGTGTATCCATGACACCCACATAAACAATCTAGTGTAGGGCTCATTCTTGAATGTAGAATATGTGAAGCATAATTTATCTATTGTTTACTAGACCAAAAAATGGTATATGTTTCATCTTTTATTAATTGTTGATGAAAAATTATAATTTAATTACAAAAAAGCAATATAATTTAATTATATATTATATTATTAATTATATAATTTAATTATATTGCTTTTTGTTATTAAATAGTAATATAGCAAAAGAATATGCAGTCTACCGGACAGTAAGTGGTCACTGCTGCCCATGGTTTGTAAACAACTTCTTTAGAACATGTTTCTATCTGAAGTCGATTGCAAATGCGTTGCCACTCCTGCCGACTTAGCCAAGTTACAAGCGGTTCGTATCTATTCTCTTTCTACGATAGTTATCGTTTTGGCAATAGCGATTCTACAAACTCATTAATTGATAGTCAAGTTGCTGAGAACAAAGAAGATCGTTTGGTAAAGTAAATTATCAAAACAAGATCTTTTTTAATTCAACAGCTTTATACTTTACCTTTAGTATGAGTTTATTAAGTTTTCTGAAAACAATCATTGTTTACATATTGATAAACATATTGCAAGGTTTGGCCGAAATCGAAAACATACTGCAAATGTATGGTCGAAAATCTAAGCAATGATTTTGAGGAAATGTAATAAACTCGTTCTAAGGGTAACGCTTTAACTGTACAAAGACTTAATTTACATAAAACGTTCGTTTAATCCCGATAATGGATGACGACTGGCGTCTGGAGACATTGGTGAGATCCTTGTTCAATAATCAATCGCTGTTTGATTATGTATTGGAAGTAGTTGATACTCTTTGTTAGTAGAACTCTTTGTCGTTCAAATGAACCAGCTCAGAAAGCAGTAGGCCTATATCGGGTCACAAATAGCCACAAATGCGTCGCTATCACTGAGAAGTTAGAACACCTCGTATAAGTATCTCTGACTTCAAACAAGAACACATTAGCGCTGTTTTTATAGAATTGAAGTAGAAAATGAGAAACTAGCCCATCTAGTGATAAGTAGTCACTGCCGTAGACGTTTGTATTAGATAAGATAAAAAGGTGGTAGAACTCTTTGTGGTTCGACTCCAGAAGCACCACCGCCACCCCTATTTCTGCCTAATAACAGTAGTGTTATGCCCTGCTGTGTTCTGGTCTGAAAGGTGTGGTAAGGGAGACATACTTTTCCGAGGCATTCCATCTTAGTCCTCAGGGGTAGCAAAGCATCTGTGGCTAACCTTAGGTGAGACTTTGATCTTTCCTAGGGTTGATCACAGATGTCGATGGGCGGCAGTAGCCACTTACTATCAGGTGGGCTGCATGTTCGTTTGCTACATCCATACTATAAAAAAAAATTGCATGCAACTTCATATGCGAGTATATTAGGTGTTCAAAAGACATACATTTGCGTTGCTGCTACCGAGGACTAAGGAATTCCCGACAGTGGAAATGCGTTTAGAGGACTCCGGTTGCGTTTTTTAATATACAGCAACCACTCATATCAGACGCTCTTAAAGTTGTTTAGATATGTTTAAGTGTCTATTGAGTATGTCTAATTAGCGGTAGAGACTTACAATTAAATAAGCTGCAAGCTCAATTGCTACTTCAGTGTTATAAAGAGGAATATAATTAGCACATCTATAATAATAACAAAAAGGCGAAGTGCGAGTCGGACTCGCGCACGGAAGGTTCCGTACCTTGAAAATACTATCTTAAATCTTTAAAATGCGGTATTTTTATATACGGCAAGAAAATCAAGTTGTATGAGAGCCCTCCTTAATTTTTTCTAGAATATGTTTTTAAATTGGTACCGAAATATGATCTGTGAATATTTCAACTTCAATTTTGACGACCCGCGTGGCTGAGCGGTCACCATACCGGTCTGACACGCATTGGGTCCCGGGTTCGATCCCCGGCCAGAC
>MOOZ01001628.1:238889-250349 GCA_002930495.1 Cecropterus lyciades | reverse complement strand
CATATGTTTGTTAAGGTAGAACTTTATGTAGTTCGGCTCCGAAGTTATCATAGATAAATGAAGAGGACCGTCCTCTTCATTTATCTGAGAACTCGTTGTGGTTCGATTCCGGAAGCACCACCGCTACATCTATTTCTGCCTAATAACAGCAGTGTTATGCGCTGCTGTGTTCTGGTCTGAAGGGTGTGGTAAGGGAGATATACTTGCGAGGCATCCCAACTTAGTTCTTAGGGGGAGCAATGTACGTCCCTGTAGTTCCGGGATCAGAATAGGGCTACGGGCTACTCTAACTGTCGTAAGAGGCGACTAAAAGGGCTTCTGGATTTGCGTGCGCCAAGAGTGGGTGCTTGAACCGTCCAGCCAGGTGACCCCGGGAATTACGGCGGTATATGTTGTCGCATACTGTCGTAAAGATCAGACAATGCGGTGGACCCAGCCGCTCACCTGGGTGGAGCCCGATGAGGCAAAGCGCTCAGGGGACTCCGGCTGTGTTCCTTTGGAGAATTCGGAGTCCGGGTTTTAGTGCGGTAAAAAGCCTACATAAGCTGGCGTCGCTCCTACGGCGTCAGGTACCTTTTGAAGGTTTCCCCCTCAAGAACAAAAAAAAAACAAGGGGTAGTAACGTAACTGTGATCAATTCCTAGCGCAACACCAACCCGATTATAGTGTCCATGAGTGACAGTGGCCACTGATGTACTGCATGTTAACGAGCATACTGTACACCTGATGTAGCTAGATGTAGTTAACTTCACCCACTGTTCACTAACACAGTATTTAATCAAAATATTCCACAAATTTTTGAACATAGCTTTCCAGAAGATCCAGTATTCCACAAATCTGGAGCTTCTGGAAAGCTATATGTTAACAATTGAGCAACCAGAGTACAGCTCAACAGCTAGCTAACCTAACCTAATCTAACTCGTCTTAAATATAATTTCACAGGGATGTAGTAAGATAGCGTGTTTAGTAACTCTGGGAATAGCAGTGGCCATTTCAGCTGTGGCTATAAAAGTATACATCGATGTGACAACAGTACCAGATCTACCGAAGGTCGACTTGGACGAGTGGTGGGGGCCAACCAATGTTAAGACGAAAAACACGTCAGTTAGAAAATTCAGAGCGATATTCTCTGAAGCTGTAAGTATTTGTTTATTATTCATTTCGTTTGTATTGGACATATTATTGTCCCACTGCTGGGCAGAGGTTTCTTCTCAGAATAAGAAAATCTTGAGCCATAGTTGCTATAGAGATAGCACGTTGACTAAGTGCAGATTGGAACCTTTTTCAGACATTTTTATAAGACTTGACGACACACGTGAGCGGTCACCATACCGATCTGACACGCAGTGGGTCCCGGCTTCGGTTCCCAGACAGACATACATCTGAATGATAAGTTTAGATTTCTGTTCAGGGTCTTGGTGTTTGTGTCTTTGTCTTTGTGTGTCCATGGCACCCACGACACAGGGAAAATCCTAGTATGGGGCTATGAGTGTAAAAAATGTTTATTTTTATAAGACTGAAGTTTCAAACGAGCGTACGGTACTGATAATCAGTGGTCACTGCCGCCCATGGACAGCTGTAACTAACTTCATCTGGGTTCAAAATATTAGTCCAAAGTCATATATAACAAGGGGTCTATCTTAATCCGACATATTAATCTTTCTTAGTGCCCGAGTACTAAGATAGTGACCTCGTATGAAAGTGAGAGAGTGAGAACTGCTTCACGCTAGAAATAGGTATGGCGATGTCCTTTCGTAAACGATAGAAATATACGTATGAAATCCTTCCTGAAGATTACTATAAAGAGTACAGCTAGAGTTCAAATAATACAGAAAATATTCTACAAAAAATATTAAGTATTAGTCATTAAGCCTTTCACTGGCTGTATTAATTTGGAAATACTGAAACAACTGCTGCCTGTATCTGCAAAAAACCTTAAGAATTTTAAAAATGTTCCAATTACATCAATTCTAGTTTTTTCCCCACGGCCGCCCGATTGGGTTATGTACCGCGGTAAAAAGTTTTAATCCAGGCCATAAACTATCAGTGTGTCAAATTTAACCCGTAGAATTTAAAGCGTAGACTATATAATCCATCCATCCAGGAGACTTTTGATATCCACTGCTGGGACAAGCTGTTGGACATAGGCCTCCCCAAATGAGGTATTGTCATTTGTCATTGCGCCCAGCATGTGTGTCGGACAACGCAATTAGTTCAACGCAGTGAAACGCTGCTGCCCATAGAAAGGTTCAACCCCTATTTTACATCCATTACATTTTATTTCTAAAAAAATATATTAACTAAGATTATATTTATTTGTAACCATTAGCCTACCTCTAAAATTTTACGCTTCTTGATAAACTGTCGAATAAAAATATAGAATTTCAACTCCTTGATGTATGCGTGTATGGATATATGCGTCATGTGTCACCGGAGTACAGATACCCTTGTGTCACCGGAGTGACAGAGGATATCCCGGACTCCTACCTTTCTCTGTAGCCTAAGTGGCGAGGCCATGGGCACGCTTTTGCATTGCACCGGGACCTGGCTGGCGTTGGGGCCTTTTTGAGATCCTCCTAGATGGAACTGGAGTTTCTGTGTGATTTTTTAGAGATACGCACTCGAACAACACGCGTACGTTCTCGAGGCCTCAAAAATCACGGCGGTGAGAGCCTCTGTACCCACCGCCTTTGATCATGGAAATTGGAGGAGGACATGGAGTTTATGGCAATAAAGGAGGAGGAGGATTAATCTTCTTTCGATGCCCTACTCTCCGACTGCGCATAGAAAGATTAGTTGTTATGTTCTTCTTCCTCTCAGCAGATTTTGTTTGCGACTTAGACTCTTTTTAACTCATACAGAGAGAAGTTCCCGCAAATCGTTTGTTAGTTCTTGTCTCGCCCATAAAAAAAATATTATATCAGGATAGATATCATGAGTAGCGATAGCATGAAGATTGAAACTCACCCTCTAAGTCAAATGATCAAAGATTTGTATCCCAGACACGTACCTCTGATTTTTCTAACATGATTTGCAAATTAAAAATTAAATATCACTTCATTACGGGGAAGGAAAACATTATTCTCAAATATGTGTGAAGTCTATCAACTCGGACTTGGCCAGCGCGCTGAACTGCGGTCTAAAACTATCTCCTTCTGAGAGATCACCCGTGCCTAGCAGTGGGACAGTAAAGTGTTGACGGAACTTATTTATAAAATGTCTTAATTTAAAAACAAACCTCCATCCCTTAATGTGAATAAACATTTCGTTACATTTGACCAAAAAAAAAAAACTAATAACCGGATGTTTAAAGTTCAATGTATCCTCTTATCCTTATTTTACCATTTTCACTGTGCACCCTCTTAGATGGCTGTCATTCTGCTCTGTAACGAAACAGCCTTCAAAACAAACTTTAAACCCCTAGTACACCCTCTTAAGGGTTGATTTTAGATTAATGATTAAATAGATGTTCCATTATGTCAAACTGCAAAGCCAAACACTAAGTTTTATTGAACTTGCATAAAAATTGGCGGACTTTCATACAAACTTTGATTCCGTATTTAACCCTCTTGGGGGTTGTTTATCCAAAAAGGTGATATAGAATTTCCATTTCACTAAAACAAAAAACGAAATACTAAGTTTCATTTTGCTTGCATTCAAATTGACAGACTTCCAAACAAACTTGTAAACCCTAATTCACCCTTTTAAGGGTAGACTTTCCTAAAATGGAGAAATTGGTGTTTCATTATATCAAACCACAAAGGCATATACTAAATTTCATTGTGTTTGCATCAAAATTGGCGGTGTTCCATACAAATTTGCAACCCTTATTTCACCACGTTAGGGGTTGATTATCCAAAAAAAGGTGGAATAAATACTTTATTTGATCAAACCACAAAGCCAACCCCTATTTAACCACACATTTAAGGGTTGATTTTCCAAAAAATGTAAAAAAAGTATTCCATTATATCAAATCACAAAGCTAAATACTAAGTTTAATTGCGATTGTATCAAAATTGGCGGACTTTCATACAGACCTTCATCCCCTATTTAACCCCCTTAGGGATGGAATATTAGAAAATCCGTTCTTAGCTGACGTCTACGTTATAAAAGGAACCTCTGGTCACAATGTCATATATCTTCTTTAGGCTGTGCGATGTTTAATCAATACATGAGTGAGTGATCATCCTTTCCTTTTTATATATATAGATAAGATAATTTTACATCAAAATATATTCACGTAAGTAAACATATAATGTTCATAGACTTAAGGGCAACTTTAAAACACGTGAATGTTTTTGTCAGGTTCTGGACGTAAAAGAAATCTGAACTTATATTTTAAGTCTTAACTTGTTTAGACATCAAAGACTAAAAAAATCTAAATTATAATGTTCTCATGACTCTACTTGGCCAGGGTACAGACAGTATCAGTATAGATGAGGTTATGCCAACATTTCACCAACGCAATCAATGCTAACCTAATTATTTGATAACAATATTATTATTTACATAACACGATCATGAGCGACCACGTATGTCCGTTGATAACGCTGACGTGGTCTTATTTGATGGAAACATGTAGTATAATCCGAATTAATGAAGATTAGAATCTATATATATATTTATATAGATATATACATATAAATATATATATTACATAGACATATATATTTAGTCAATTTGTAAGATATAATAAATGAGATAATTATAATAAAAATTGAATATGCCGGTTAAGACTTTCTAAGTGTATGACACTCACGTATTCGTAAGGACCAAAATTAAAAATTATTTAGCCTGTGTCACTCTGCAAACTGAAACAATTCTAATGATATGTCATATGTGATATATGAAAATCCGTCAAGGCGTTTGGTGAGGCTTTGGCCTTACTTAGGGTTGATTACAGATGTCCATGGGCGACAATAGCCACTTCCACCATCAGGTGGGCTGGCGTTTGCTACTTCCATGCTTAAAAAAACACTGTTTCCACAGAAATATTTTAAATTTTGGTATATATATCAGTATGGATCGATTTGATAAACCGGGTGGCGCACATAAAATACGACCTTAGACCTGAAGAGTGGTACGCATCTGTAATGCGCCTCAACTTTGAGAACCTTTGTTCTACATGGATTTAGTTTGAGATGTCCATAGGCGGCAGTGACCACAATCAGACGGACTGCACGCTTGTTCGTTTCTGCTGTTTTATGCAAAAACCCATTAGGCTAATGTTGGTAAAAATGGAAAAGTGAATTTCCAAAAATACGCATTCTTCTTTCTAAAGTCTCAGCCCTAATTAATGAAAAACTTTTAATTACTTCGCTTGTATTCGTATATTCGCGCGTTGTTCTCAAATCTTTGTAAACTCTTAAAACGTTGTGTAAAAGGATAAATTGATGTTGTCCACCTCATAACTAAGAACGTGGCATGATGTCATTTTGTAGTACAATGTACAAAAAAATGTTAAAAAAATTGGATCTTTCATAACGTTACATATTTGATATGTAACGTAATTAACGCCTTAAGATTTTGCATCTGCCTGACGTTTGTGTGTTTAAAATTGCACCAAACCATAACTACTAAATTTAATTTGAAGGATTAAAATTTATAATACTTTACGTAGTTTTGAAATTTAGACTATATTTTATTAAAATTAACAGACTCTATCAAAAATGATAACAATTTAAGGTTGTATTACGGACGAACACGGGGTAGCTAGTTAGAGCGATCGTTAAGTCGTCGATGATATTTTTTTCTTGTTATCCGTTCTATTGTATGTGAATGTTATTGGTAGTTCCGATTTTACACATGTTCACATTTATTATTGAATTTCCACGTGTACAATATGTAATGGTCTTGTATTGTTGTATTTGTATTGTTTTGTTAAGACGTTCGTATGACAGAAAATTAATTTTTCCATCAAAGCGCGATTGATTAAGTAGAATAAACATTTAGCACGATTTGACCACTAACCAACTTAACATTATCTAAACACTAAAACTTATAAAATACTTCCAGATGCTCGAAGGAATGCGCAGAAAGTCCGAGACCTACCGTCAGGGAAGCTACTACAGGGCGATGAGAAGTGTTAACGACTCCTGGAGTTACGGTGTCAACTCCGACACCTACGCCCAAGTATTCGCCCATTGGCAGTTTAAATATAGTTATAGAGAACGTGCCAGGTTTTTGAACAAGTTAGACCACTTCAAGACTAACATACAAGGCTTGGATATACACTTTTTGCATGTAAAGCCTGAAGTGAATAATAATGTTAAGGTAAGTTGAAGTCGACACGCGTAGAGCGGTTTCTCTGTCGCAGTGACTTCTGGGTTTAATCCCCGGTAAGACAAATATCTGAATGTGTCTATTTCTGCCTAATAACGCAGTGTTATGCACAGTTGTATTCTGGTCTGAAGGGTGTGGTAAGGTAGACTTATCCGAATTATTCCAACTAAGTCTTTAGGGGCAGCAACGCATCTGTGGCTAACTTCAGGTAAGACTGATTTTATCTGGGGTTGATTATATGTCCATGGGAGGCTGTGGCCACTTACCGTCAGATGGACTGCATGCGAAGCTACTTCCATATAGTAAAAAATGTATTCGTTATTGTGTTTGTCCATGGAACTGACGTCACGGGAAAAATCTCTTAGCGCCCCATATGAAAATGACACTATGAGTGTTTAACCATTATTATTATTATTTCAGTATAAACATTCCTTTTTTTTAATTACACTCACACTGTAAGGTTCTCTCCTGTGTCGTAGGTGCCATTGATTGATACACAAAGACACAAATACCCAGATCCAGAACAGAAATCTAAATTTATCATTCAGATGTATGTCTGGCTGGAGATCGAACCCGGGACCCACAGCGTGTCAAACCGGTATGGTGACCGCTCCATCACGTGCGTCGTTCTATGTAATTATAGCAATATTCTATGTAATTACAATGTGAAAGATCACTGCGTAGCAGAAAAATATGTGAATTTGATAAAAATAACATATCACAAATTACTTTTTGTTAACTTCGCAGTTGACAAAAAGTAATTTGTGATAGTTCTTTCCTGTTGTTTATTTAATCAATTCTAAAATAAAATGCAAAGCTAATAGTTAGCCATTTTTTGTAACTATGGACAGACCATTTTCATTGATTAGTTCATATAGTAAAGCACAAAAGACTTCATGAAAACCATATGACCTTTTCTATGAATCTTGAATACAGAATGAATGTAATTAAGGAACGTTCATTCAAGCGACAGTTAGCTCGCAGGTACCGTCGTACATAATTTAAGCTACTGCTTTCACGCCAATCTTTATTAGCTTAATTTCGTTAAAACTTCGAAATTCGTTGATTTCGTTTTTAAAATCAAAAAGGAAGGGTTATTACTTATGTAATATGTAGAAAACTTAAGGTTATATTTTAAACTGCTCAATTAAAACAGTTTTTAATGTTTTTTATAACATTGAAGTTGCATTGAATAATCTAGACAAAAAAAAAAATCTTAAGATTTAATACTTTGGTATGTATGCCTAATTAAAATTTTTATTGGTGTCTACGCTAGCTGTTAGTCAAAAATTTAATTTTTGACAAAAAATAGTATCACAAATCATTCTTTCGAAACTGCTTTGACTTTCCTGTTATATTTGAATCGGTTCCAAAAAAGAAAGAGATAGATAAATAAAGGGACACAGATAGAGGAAGGGATTTTACGTTATGATCTCTTAGTATAAACTAAGAATCGTAACGAAGTAAAATAGCTAGACATTTATTGTGACTATAGACAGATCCTTCAGTTCCATAAATTTATCAAAATAGTATAGTAAGTTATCCAAATAGTAATAGTAAAGTACAAAAGATACTGTATGAAAACCATATAACCTTTTCTATGGACCTTGAATACAGAATGAATGTAATTCAGAAAAAAACATTCAAGAGGCAGCTAGCTCTTAGGTATCGTCGTACATACATAATTGAGGCTACTACTTTCATGACAATCTGTATAAGCCTTGAGTAGAATTTCGTATGATATATTAAATTTAATTTGATACAAACGCTTTATATGAGTTTTCGTCAAAATAGTCAAGTAAAAGTATTATATAAAAGATCTATTTACTAGCTTTCATTTGATACCCATTGTTGTGACAAATAAAAATAGTCGTCCCTTTCTGATTTCTTGATTGTGTTCAGAATTTGCTAACTTAATAATTAATTTGTATATCGCATTTCAAAGCCCTATCCGTGTCCTTTTCTTTAATGTTTTGTAATTTACTTTCAGGTTATACCTCTACTTTTGATTCATGGCTGGCCAGGTTCCATAAGAGAGTTCTACGAAGCGATACCACTTTTGACAACCGTCAGACCAGGATATGATTTTGTTTTCGAAGTGATCGCGCCTAGCCTGCCAGGATTTTTATATTCTCAGGTAAGTACAATTTAAAGGTCTTAATACTTAAAACCTACACACCTTGTGTATGTATTTCTGATCATTTTAAAGATTTAGATTTAAGATTTAAAAAGATTTATTGAACAAATAAGCAATTTCACAAATTGTACATTCGTAAACAACTGCAATAGTTATAAAGACTGTCGCAGCCGTTTACGCCCCCTCTGGACGTGATGTTTGTTCTATGTGAGCTTTACAATATTATAGGAATAATTGCACATGCTTTATTCTTATTCTAATTAATTAATAATATACACTTAGTTATAATACTGAATGAGTGTGTGTGTGTGTGTATGTGTGTGCGTGTGCGAGTGGATAAGTTATTTTGATCTGTATAGTTATTATTTACTCAACGAAAAATAAGTTTCTCAGATTCTTCATAAGATCAGTTTTGTAGATATTTAGATAGTTTATATTTGCATTTGAGGTAGTCATAGTGACGTTTTGCAAGATCATTGCTTACTAAGTCAGCGATAAAAAACAAAAGGGAGTCATGAGGACTGCTCATAGAAGTGAAAACTTAAATAAATAACGCACGGAGGCATATGTATGTAGCTCATGGAAAGCGTTCGGTGACGATGACACGAGTTGACTATCGTTCAACCAAAAAGTGGTCAATGCGCCTTAAAAATTGTTCACTTCATATCTATATACATATATAGGTACATAGCATACGCATAGCTCATGGAAAGCCTTGGGTGACGAGTGCGCTAATTCCATGATTTTTGTTCACCCAAAAAGTGCTCCCAAATGATCTCAAATTTCTGTAAGTTCTTCTGATCAATGCTTGGTCGGTGAAGCGGACTATGGTTAAAACTGTTTTCACTCTAATAGGAATATGAAGGTGGTAAAACTCTTTGTGGTTCGACTCCGGTAGCACCACCACCACACCCATTTCTGCCTAATAACAGCAGTGCTATGCACTGTTGTGTTCTGGTCTGAAGGGCGTGGTAAGGGAGACATACTTTTCCGAGGCATTCCATCTTAGTCCTCAGGGGATTTTGATCTTACCTACCTTGATATTACAGATGTCCATGGGCGGCAGTAGCCACTTACCATCAGGTGGGTTGCATGCTCGTTTGCTACTTCCATACTATAAAAAAATACTGTAACCATCGTCAGTGTTTAACAATAGGTTGAAGATGAAGACGACAATAAAATGTTATTAAATGTAAAGTTTAGAAGATGCTTAAATATATTCAGTAGAACGTTCACGATTATTCTTTTCGTTTCAGGCTCCCACTCGTAAAGGGCTAAATCCCTTCAAAATAGCCATTATTATGCGCAATCTCATGCAAAGACTTGGCTTCAACAAATTTTACGTTCAAGGAGGGGATTTGGGCCATCTTATTGGATCGCACATTGCTACTATATTCCAGGACGAAGTACTCGGTTTCCATACAAACTTCCCCGTAAACTTGTCGAAGTATGCTGATTTGGTATGGATATTGGGATCTATTTGGCCAACTTTGGTCGCTAAGGAAAACGTTGACAAAATGTATCCGCTGAGTGACAAAGTCAGTTACTTATTGGAGGAGACAGGATACTTACATCTTCAAGGAACTAAGCCGGATACTATCGGTAGGTCTTAGTTAATAGTACTTACTACCAAATAATTTCAATAAGTAAGATTTTAGGGCTTATCGATCGTATTTGACTATTCATTTTGGCAAATCTATTGTAACATCCCTGCTGGCAGTAGTTCATCTAGTCATAAGTAAATTGTAGCTCATATAAATTGTTTTGAGAATAACTTATTTTATTAACCATTGTGTCATTGTGCCAATTTTATGACCTTCAATTCCAACCCTCTAATAATTTAATCTAAAAAGTTAGTTATTAACGAAAAATAAAACTTGCATTAAAGTATTAAAGCATTTTTTATAATTAGAGTTTATTTAAATAAAGTTTTGACTCTGCGCTCTCATTCATTCCGATTTCCCATTCCATCCATTCATTATGCTCAACATAGCATCCCTTAATGGGTTTATTACCAATAGTCACTGTAGTAGATGATGATGTTAGACGTAAAGGCCCTGATACTCATCTTCTGGATTTTACATTTGACATTCGGGAAAGAGAGGGAGTGCTTCTATTCAAAATCAATACCACAATAAACTAAATTTACACTATGTATTTATTCCTTTTTTCAGGTATAGCTCTCCAGGATTCTCCTATGGGTCTCTTAGCTTACACAATGGATAGGATTTTGATGTTCTCCAACCCCAATAACAAGGACCTGCCCGATGGAGGTATCTCTAACTTCTCCCCTACCGACATCTTGGACAATGTGATGCTGTATTGGAGCACGAACAGTATCACCACTGCTCTCAGGTTGTACAAGGAAATATTTAGCAGTTACGAGTTAGAGCAAACCTTGGCAAAGTGAGTATAAACTGTCGAATCAGACAAGTTTTTTGTATTTGTGAATTATGACTTTAGGTTTAATATCTGTTTACTTGTACGTTAAAGTATATGTAGATCTGAATAGAACCAACTTGATAGTTGATGTTTTTTATCATTCTCAAGAAGGAAATGAGCATGCAATCCACCTGATGGTAACTGGTAACTGCCGCCCGTGGACATCTGTAAGCAACTTTACAAAGTACAAGGGTTCTATCTGAACTCGATCTCAGATCTGTTGCTACTCCCAAGGACTAAGATTTTGGTCTCATATTTAAGTGAGCGAGACAGCCATACCTTCCCGAAACGTAGGTATTGTTTCACGTTTGTCCCTTTAGTTCCGGGACTAGAATAGGACTACGGTATCCCCTGCCTGTCGTAAAAGGCGACTAAAAGGGGGCTTCCGGGGTTGCGGGCGGCATGAGAGGGAGCTCGTGCCGTCCAGCCAAGCAACTTCGGGAAGGACGGCGGTATGTGTGGCCGCATACTGTCGTAGAGACCAGACAGTGCAGGGAACCCAGCCACTCACGCGGGTAGAGCCCGACGGGGCAACGCGCTCAGAGGACTCCGGTTGCGTTCCTTTGGAGATCCCGGAGTCCTCTTCGCAGCGCCGAGGA
>MOOZ01001628.1:212095-222490 GCA_002930495.1 Cecropterus lyciades | reverse complement strand
TGGGTGTTTGTGTATTCGTCTTTGTGTGTCCATGGCACCCACGACACAGGAGAAAATCCTATTGTGGGGCTATGAGTGTAGAAAGCGTGTATGTGCGTGTATGTGCTTTTTCAATTTTTTTCCGAAATTACATATTTTATACAGATTGTTCTCGAGAACATTTTACAGGACAAGATGGTAGATCATCACACCGATTTCTAGCGTTAAGCATTCCTTGCGTTATGATGGAAGATTGTGGTTACCGGCCTAAAAAAGTGACGACCTTAGTTCTCGGCAGTAGTAACGCATCTATAAGTGACTTTTTCATTATATTAAAATAACAGATGACCATTCAATCCACTTGCTGGAAATTGGCACCTGCCACCCATGAACATCTGTAATCAAGCCCAGATAAGATCAGAATCTTACCTGAGTTTGGCCACAGACGCGTTGGTCCTCCGGAAGACGAAGTTAGGACGCATCGGATAAGTATGTCTCCCTAACCACACCAAAACACAGCAGCGCTAAACACTAAGGCAAAAATAGGTATGGCGGTGGTGCTTTTGGAGTCGAGCTGCAAGGGGTTCTACTTCCTTCAAAAACTGACTTCATATAGTATGTCTGTTTATAAAACAGAGAACGAAGCAGTTACTGTGGCGCCAGTGGCTACTCTCAGATGGACTGTATGCTCGTATGCTACTTCAATGTAATAAAAAAAATATCCACGAAAACCCAGAGGGAATAAAATAAGCATTTTGGAATTGTTTTAGAGCCAAAGGATTGAATTGATTCAGCTTGAATGCTTACCGAGTTCCCAAGTGCTAACTTCGCAAATAGAATTCACCATTTTGTTTGGGGCGAAGTTTTCCGAATAAAAGAAATTGGTTAAGTTGCGCGGTGGGTTTAAATTTTATTACGAATCTTAAATAAAGAAGGTAATAGGCTTTTAAAACAAAATTAAGTAAGATATATTTTTTTAAATAATCATTCGCATTACTAATTAGTTTTCTTTTTTTCACCGACTTCAAGTTAGAAGCCAGATTGAGAAATTATGAAGTTGAAACATGCGGCGTTCCGAATGATAAGATCTGTATAGAAATAACCAATCCAAGCTGATAACGGCATCGCTGAGACCTAATTAGGAACGCTTCTTAGTATTTCTACCTTACCAAAGCCTTAAAATATTATTACGACTGAAATAGATCTCAAATGTTTTGATAATTCCATGAATTCAGATGTAAAGCAGAACATAGTAACGTAACATCATGGTTATAAGGCTCTGTAGGTGAAAGTTAAAAGCTTACAGTATAATTTTTTTATAATACTGAAGTAGGAAACAAAAGAAAGAAAGGTAAGTGGCCCCTGCCATTCGTAGACATCTGTAAGCAATTCCAAATAAGATTAGTCTTACTTGAGGTAGACCACCGATGCGTTTATGAAATTAAAAATGACGGGGCAACAAAAACAATTGTAAAAGTATAAAGACAGATAAATATATATACTTACATTTAAAATATCTTAATTAAATCAAGAAAAAATATTAAGATCATAATGATCTATGCTATAAATGATATTAAAAAAAAGAGGAAAAATAATTATTTCAATCTGAATAATCCTAGACTTGTGATTACTTATTGCTATTGTGAAGATATAAAACCATACTTAGACTAATAGATCTTACCCCAATCACTTAAATGCCTCAGACAAACAATGCTAGCTCAGATAATAAGGAGCTCCGTTACTCTTATTCAATGGGTGTCCTTTTATAAAACGGTTAAACTAGCTTGTATTTAAGTTGCGGTTTGAGAATATTAAGACTAGGTTATTCCCGCAGCTCCGCCTACTTTCGTTATTTTTACCACGATAATCTGTGTGACAAATTTCAGCGAAATCCGACCAGTAGGATTTGCGTGGAAAAGTAAGAATTATAAGTACATCCTCACAAAAAATAAATATTAGTAAGTTAAATTTAAATCATTATAAAAACAAAAATCTGACTGCATAAACTTAAAAGAGAAAAATAAATACTATTGTACAATTATGAAGTATATTAAGATAGAAATTATCATACACACTCACACAGATTCTCTCTCACACACAGTGACTCATAAATACACATTTACTGAGATCATCATTTTTTTGCATAAACTTAAGTTTAAGCTTCATACGTACAATATTTTTCCATGTATACTAAATTAAATAGCGAACTAACCTCTTAAGTATAATAATGACAAACTGTTATCCATAACACAAGTTAAATCTTAAAATGGATACCCAAAAATCATTTTATTAAGTACCTGTTCAACATTGTACTCTATATTCTATTATGTATTGTACCTATAAACCTTAGAGAAATAAACTTTATTATCATTATTAAATTTTAAGTCGCTCCATGTGTATTTGTAATGTGTACAGATTTTTTGTAATGTGTGTTTGTCCTCATTCTCATCCTGAAATATATACGCTCGAAAAACATTACCCCTCTTTTGAAACACACACACAAATCACAGACGGATGAAATTATGGTAATGACGTTTTTTTTTAGTTTATTATGTCTTATGGTAAGTGGCTACTGCCGCCCATGGACATCTGTAATCAACTCTAATAAGATAAAAGTCTCACCTAAGGTTAGCCACAGATGCGTTGCTACCCCTGAGGACTAAGATGGAAAGCCTCGGAAAAGCATATCTCCCTTTCCACACCTTTCAGACCAGAACACAACAGCGCATAACACTGCTATTATGAGGCAGAAATAGGTGAGCCGGAGTCGAACAACAAAGTGTTCTACCGTGATACATTGATTTATTTTCTACTATTGTAATACATTGATTTATTTAACAAAAATAAAATTTAAAAAGCCAATGATATGATCAACACTGCACTGGCTTGGTCTGAAGGGTGTGGTAAATGAGACAAACTAATCCGAGGCGTACCAACTTGTTTCTCAAGAGTATCAACGCCTCTGTGGTCAACCTCAAGTAAGACTCTGATCTTACTTGAGGTTGATTACAGCTGTCCATGTACGGCAGTGGTCACTTACCACCAGATGGCCTGCATGCTCTTTGGCTTTTTCAACATTACCAAAAAAAAAGAGTAAATAATATAAAGAGTAAAATATATAGAAATGTAGTTTCGAAATTTGAATGGTTTGAAACATTGGTTCGTATTCAGACAGAAATGCATCTACATTCATGCATCTATTCGCATCTATTCATTAATGCATCTATTCGCGCTATTTATCTTTTCGGCATCTCTTCTCATAGATTGCTAAGGACTGACACTGCACAATCAATAAAAACTATGTACCAACTGAATAAAAAAATACTTGAAAAAAATTTATTTTAACCAATACTGAACGAACACTTCCAAATGGGAATTGAATTCCCGTCGAATTCGCTCAGTATTCGTGAAGCGCGATACTTATTCGATTTGTCGCCGGTAAGAGATTTGAGAGTAGCATTGAGAATTTGTTTATATTCGTTACCACTTCGAAAAAGTTGTATTTATCTTTTATTGTATCTAGGTTGTGTAGTCTCAATGCACAAGATCTTAGCTTCAATTTCTTTACTAAGACGTAATAATGTACATACATAGTCATATATTACATAAAAAGTTATGCAAGTAATAAAGACAACTTGTGAGTGCCCCGTAGGCCTATTCAAAATAAAGACATTTCATTTCATATACTAGTTTAATGTGGCCCTGCCTGAGGCGATCACATTTATTACGATAAAGAATATAGTATTAATCCACGTCATAAACTATATATGCGCCAAATTTCAGTGAAACCCGAGTAGTTTTTCCCTGAAAGAATATCAAACATCTATCTATCTCTACAAACTTTCGTCTTTACAATATTCGTGAAATAGGATTAACAAAAATTTTATTACGTTTCCACCAAATGTGCGGATTTGATTAATATACGATGCAATATTTAGCGAGTAGAGAAGTAGTATAAACATTTACTTCTCTTCACTTAACTCTTTCAGTTTTTGAGGACCTGTAACTATAACTATACAATGTGAATAGAATTTAATTCTCACTTTCAAATGGGAAGTGTTTTCGTATCTAAAGACGATAATCATTACTCCTGAATGGGAATTGAATTGGGTCAGTATTAGTGAAGCGTGCTACTTTTGCGATTTATCGCCGGTAAGAGGTTCGAGAGTGACTTTGAGAATCTCTTTTAAGTGCTTGGCTTTTTAAGAAACATTAGTTTCTGACGACTTTCGTGGCAGTTCTAATTCAAAATGACCTATTAATTCCCACTTCGAACATTGAATCCGCTCAGTATTTGTGAATTTATTGTCAGTAAGAGTTTTAAAAGTATTTCTAGAAATCTCTTCAAATTACTTAGCATTTAGAAAAATATTCGTTTCTGACGACCTACGTATATTGTAGTCACACAATATGAACTATCAATTCCAACTTCTAACTTTGAATCCGCTCAGTATTCGTGAAGCGTGCTACTTATTGGATTTACCGCCAGTAAGAGATTCGACAGTGTCTTTGGGAATTTCTTTCAATTCCACAGCATTTTGAAATTATTCGTTTCTGACGTCCTGTGTTACATATTAGTCATACAATATGAACTGTCAATTTCAACTTCGATTTTTTTCCGATTGTCCTCCGTCTTTTTTATCATATTGAAGTAGTGAACGAGCATGCAGTCAACCTAATGGTAAGTGGCGACTGCTCATAGATATCTGTAAGCAACTTTTTAAGAACAAGGGTTCTATCTGTTTTTGATCACAGACGCGTTGCTACTCCTGAGGACTAAAATGCTCGTCTTATATATAGGTAAGTATGCCGGCAACCACTCTTCCACCGAACCGCAAGGATTACTTCACGCTAGAAACAGGAAGGGCGGTGGTAACTCCAGTCGAACTACACTGGTTAATCGAACGAGTCGAACGAACTTATAAAAACAATGGTTCCGAATAGTAATTGAATTAGCATGAAGTCCTCTCCGCGCATTACTGAAGCTTACTACTCATTCGATTTGTCGCCGATAAGAGGTTTGAGAGTTTCTAAGGAAATTTTCAAATTCCTTAGAAGTCTGAAAAACATTCGTTTTGAAAAACTGCGTGATTCAGTTTCCATACAATGCAAAGTAAATTTAATTCCCACTACCGAATCGGAATTTTATTCGTGTTTGAAGACTGTGCTTCCGAACGGGAACTGAATTCGCATTATACGACTCGGTATTCGTGAAGCGTGCTACTTATTCGATTTGTCACCGATGAGATTTGACTGGCATTGAGGATGTAATGAGATGAAAAGTAAAAAGAATGCAAAAAGTGTGTGTGTGTGTAATTCACACGGCAGAAGTAAAATGTAATCTTATGTATAAAATTGTGTACTCGTGTCACAATGTTACTTACTTTACTCCTCCGAAACGGCTTTACCGATTTTTACCAAATTTTATCTGTATATTCAGTAAGTCTGAGAATCGGCTACTATTTATTTTTCATACCCCTAGGTGATAAGGGTTGTTCACCCTTTTTATTTATTTTTTTATTTCTGGACAGAAGTTTTTGTTTTTATTTTTCTATAATGTGGCATTAAAAATACATACAACCCTAAAGTTTTACCCTTTTATCACCAACTCCTATTTTTAATAGCTATTTTAGTAATTAAATCATTTATGGCAAAACAACGTAAAACATTAATGAAATTGCTACATTTAATGAAAGTGAGCAATTCGTAAATTTTCAGGGCGTGAAAAGAATTCTAGAAAACATTTCGATATATACGTGTCCGATTTAGATGTACTGCGCGTTTCTGAATTGGAATTGAATTCCTATTGGACTCAGTATTCGGAAAGCGTCAGTATTCGATTTGTTGTCAGAGATTTGAGTGTGTAAGCGGACTAAAACTTTAGATGCAAGTAGTTACGAGTAGTGTAGTGTAATACATCGAAGTATATAATTTACATAACAATAAGCTTATACAATAAAATCGTGTCCGTAAAACATCAATTGATATTTATATTATACCATAAAACATCAATTGATGTCATATATACAAAAAGTTGACAAAAAATAATTGGTTTTGTAAATAAAATACAATCTTACTAGTTTGTATTTACAATAACAATGATACAATAAAACAAAGAATCTGATCGCTATAATCATATTTGATCATAATGATGTATTTTATTTAACGGTTTTGTTTTTGTCAAAACTATATTATCAGAATGGTCTATTTATTAGCTTTCATTTGATACCCATATCGTTATCGTATTGTCGTGGTAATAGAAAAAATCGCTCCCTCCCATTTCATTTCATTTATGCGCGCCATTTTTTTAAATTATATAGCCTATTCACTCATTGATGTTCACCCAAAAAGTGCTCAACGCGCCTAAGGAAGTTTTCACTTTAATATTAGTAAAAATATATATTTAAGTAGAAGTAAGATATACGTACATTTATGTAAAGTTTCATCTCCAAGCGGCATATGGAAGGCCATTTTCTTAGACATTCCCTCAGCGTTTCAAGAAACTATTTCCGAGGAGCTGTCAAACTGAAAACGTTTCGCAGTTCCAATCTCTTACTATTTCCGTAAAGACATTGCAGGTAAAGAAATTTCCGCTACTTTTCCTACAAATATATTTTATAAATGCTAAAAGTGTACCTGTATATAAATATTTCTATCCTGAAATAGTGTTGTTGCTACATTGAGCGTTGAAATTGTCACAATTTTTAGAGGGACCACTTAAACATATAAAATCTGAAAAAAAAAACTGTTCTGGTGGATATTCATCGTTCCCAAGGACTAAGATGTTCGCTTTATATACTCATATATATGAGCAATCGGGTAACAGTAGTATTTTTTTCAGATTGAAGAAGCTTACGAGCATGCGGTCCACCTGATAGTACCTAAGTGGTTACTGCCGTCCATGGACATCTATCTGAAGTCTAACTGAAGTCGATCACAGATGCGTTGCTGCTTCCGAGGACTGAGATGGTCGCCTTATATATAAGTGAGCCAACAACCATACTCTTCCAACGAAACGCAAGACTGATTCACGCTAGAAATAGGTGTGAACGTTGTCATTGGGTAAAATTCTTTAAATAAAGATTTAAAAAAGGTGAGGCGGTGGTACCACCCCGGTCGAACTGCACTGGTTCTACCACCTCTGAAACAAATAACAATAGTACCGCTGTTTTCTGTTTAAAAGGGTTTAAAATAGGTCTGTATCTTCATATTATAAATTGCTGGTAATTCAACATGAAGTCAGTACATCTGTATCGCATCCTTCATTCACGATGTGACACAAACTCAGAATTCATATTTACAGTCACATCTATGGTATACCGCATCCTTTGAAAATTTCATCCTTTTCCCCCACGCATATTCAAGTAGGAGTGAAAGAGACATACGTAAGCCAACAAGTGCTCTCTAATTGCACCCTTATGCAGCGTGAATACAGGCTGTTAATTAGACGGTTTATTAGGGACACAAGGGTTTGCAAAGTTGGAGCGTTTTTGAATTTCAATCGAAATTATGAATTTAACCCGTTTCGTACGGCTTCGGAGCTTACTTATTTTATTTTCAAAGGACTGATGCTTTTATAAGGTTTCTTTCATAAAATTGATGTAGCGAATAAGTGCGGTTATGATGGTAAGTGGTTATTGCTGGCTAATGTGCTCTTTGATAAATTAAATAAGATGGAATAACAGGGTGACCATAGATGCGTCGCTAAAGTCTGAGGTAGGATTTCTTGAATATGTGCTTTCCTATTATAATTATATGTGACGATAGTACTTCAAGCGTCGAACCGCGAAGGGACTTATAGAATTGTTTTTTTTTTTATACTTGAACCTAACGATAAGGCAGACGGGCCACCTGATGGAAAGTAGTCACCGTCGCCTATGGACATTTGCAACACCAGGGGAGTCGCCAATGCATCGCCGGCTTTGAAGGAGCTTGCTTGTTTGCTCCCTTGCTTGCGGGCTTGCAGGCTTGATAGGCATCTTGCTTAAGGCTTGAAGCTTTAGCGCAAGATGCATCAAACCAGGGCTGACTTCGACCGCCGACGGACACGGCAGAGTTTGGAATGAAGCATTCCATACCTGCCGTATAGAATTGTGGTATTTGTGCTAAGATTTTTTTAAAATATCTAAATAAGAAACGAGCTTGCAGTCCACCAAATGATGAGTTGACATTGCCATGGACATATGTAAGTACCTCCATATGGAACAGAGATTCTACCTGAAGTCAATTAACAGATAAACTGGAAATTTTTAACCGACTTCGAAAAGGAGGTAGTTCTATGTTCGACTATATGTTTTTTTTATGTATGTTCATCGATTTTTCCCCCCATTTGTGGACCGATTCTCAAAATTCTTTTTTTATTCAAAAGAATATACTCCTGAGGTAGTCCCATAGGCACCAAATTAGGATCTCATGACGGGATCCCAGGAAAATTGAGGGCAACACTCAAATGTTGTAGGCATTACCAATGTTTTTTTCATATATTTTCTAAAGCTATTGAGACATTTGTATATAGTCGTCATCATCTTATGACGCAAATAAGCAAAGACATACAATGAAAAATTTGACGTTCAGCTCTTCAACCCCGATGATGTAGGGGTACTGCAAGCTTAAACCATAGGAATTAGTCATTTGGTGCGTACAAATATATATTAAGATTGTTAAGCAGAGATTAAGATGAAAAATTTGACCTTCCAGTCTTTAACCTGAAATCTTAAGTCATTTGGTGCTTACGGATATATAATAAAATTATTATGCAAAGGCATATAATGAAAGATTTAAGCTTTAACTGCTGCTGGGGTACTGCAGGCCCAAACCACGAAATTAGATAATTTGGTGCTTACAATTTCATAATAAGATTAGTAAACAGATACATAAGACAACAAATTGGACCTTCAACTCTTCAACCCCGATGATGTGGGGATGTTTAATTATTATGTATAATAATATTAGAAAAGATATAAAATGAAATATAAACTAACCAGAGACATGAAATAAAAAATATATGAAATAAAATACTAATACATGATACATAATAATACATGAAATAAAAAATGTTCACCTTCAACTCTTCAACCTCGATGAGGGGTACTAAATGGCTAAACCTTAAAAGTTAGCGATTAAGTTCTTAAAAATTTATAAGAAGATTGCTCAGTAAAAACAAACGATGAAAAATTTGACCTTTAACTCTTCAATCCTGATGATGCAGAGGTACTTCAAGCCTTAACCGTAGAAGTGCGATTTAGTGCTTTCAAATATGTATTAAATTTTTTAAGTAGAGACTATAAGGGACATTTAGTGCTTACGGATATTCATTGTGTTTGTTAAGAAAAGGCTACTATGAAAAATTTAACCTTCAACTCTTTAACCCTGATGATGCAGGGTACTGCAAGCCTAAGCCATAGGAGATAGCCATTTGGTGCTTTCGGATATATACTCGTATTAGGATTTTTGAGTAAATTATTAGATAGCGATATTTAAGACGAGAAATTTGTCCTTCAACTGTTCATCATGACATATTGATACCCAATACCTGAACCGTGGGAGTTAACCATTTGTTGCTTACGGGTCAGTATACAAGAGCAATCCTAAGAAATGATGATTGATGAAAAACTTGATCTTCAATTCCTCGGCTTTTATTCAAAGTGGGTACTGCCTACCTAAACTATACGTGTAAGCTATTTGGCCCTAACGTATATGTAATAATTTTTTTGAGCAGAGACAGACGATTAAAATTTGAGCTTCAACTCTTCAACCCTGATAATTTAGGTTTACAACTTGCCTAAAACATAGAATTTTGGCATTTGTTGCAAACATATTTTTAATAGGTTTCTACGCAGAGACATGTGATGTAATATATAGGAATACAAATACAAGTTTATCATCACTAAAAAGCGTGAAAAATTTTTTTTAATAACAAATAGAAACCAACTTCTATGCCACAAAAAAGTAGAAAATAATAAAGGACTAAAAATGAAAATGAAAGGTCTATTATGTAAGTCAGCCCAAATATAAATTATTTTATAAGGAATCGAATAATTCTAATCTAGACCATAACTTATTAGTGTGTCAAATTTGATCCAAATCCAATAAGAAGCGCACTTATTTCATAGCGTGAAGCAGTTCTTGCATTTCGGTGGATGGGAGTGGTTTGCTTCTCACCTTCATAAGAGACCATCTTAGACCTCATGAGGAGCAATGCATCTGTTACTGAATTCAGATAGACCCCCAGTTCTATACGAAGTTGTTTACGAGTCCATGGGCGGCATTTACCAGCAGATGAACTGCACGTGAGCTACGCTTATATTATAAAAAAGAAGATTATGCTTAAAAATCTCAATGACGACCCGCGTGGCGGAGCGGTCACCATACCGGTCTGACACGCAGTGGGTCCCGGGTTCGATCCCCGGCCAGACA
>MOOZ01001628.1:87191-97380 GCA_002930495.1 Cecropterus lyciades | reverse complement strand
TGAAAATATTTGTATTTGAGGTTAATTTATTATTATTGTATTTGTCAAATTCTAGTGATATAAAAACATGAGTAAAGCACATATTAGTGAATCTTGGACTTATTGCCTATTATAAAATATGAAATGCAAGTTGTGTGATAAAAAATACTCGCGTAAAGGAAGAGCCACTAGTACTATGCGAAATCACCTTGTAGCTAAACATAAAAATGAATATGACGAATTAAAAAGACGAGAAAATGAAAAGTTAGGTGCCGCTAAGATTAATTCTTTGCCGTCTTCTTTGCGGCAATGTACCAAAACCGACCTAAAGCAAATATCTTTAAGTGTCTGCGTCGAAAAAAAATTAAATGGGATAATAACAACGCCAAGTCCTTGGAGCTAGATAATTTAATAGGCGAAATGATAGCACTGGAAAACTTACCGTTTAGTTTTGTGGAATGCGTCGGATTTCTGAGATTGATCAAGCAAGTATGCCCCTCGTATGATTTAAAAACAAGGTAATATTTTATTTCGTTTATTTGCGAAAATTTATATGGCAAGGTGAAAGGTAGAATTCTTGAATTAATCAAATCATTTGAAAAATTTGCGCTTACAACAGGTTTCGGTCAGACTTTTGCTCTGGGGTATCGCTGATAAGTTTTACTTAAAATATACCCGTAAAGATGGAAACTATGTTATCGTCATGGGAAATTAGCAAAGAAAAGGTGTTATGTATCGTTAGGGATGGTGGCACTAACATGAAAAGAGGTATTTCTTTGTTAGGCATTAAAAACATTGATTGTTTATCGCACCAAATTCAACTTGTTGTTAAAGAAGGACTTAAGTCACATGAATCTATCATTGCAATCATTAACAAATGTAAAAAAATAGCAAAACATTTACATTACTCTAATGTAGCGCAATACGAACTTCCTAATCTACAAGAAAAACTTAATCAACAAAAGCTCAAGATAATCCAAGAGTGTGTTACAGATGAAACAGCACCGTTTACATGTTAGAACGTATTTTAAAAAACAAAGATTCGTTATGCCTTTATGGTTCCACTAACAATAAAATATCACAACTAACTTTAGAAGAATGGATAACTGTGGAAAATTAATAACATTGCTTAAACTTTTTGAAGAAATAACAAGAGAACTTAGCGCAGCCAATATTTCCATATCCTCTGTGATTCCGTTACTGGCCACCTGGCAAAAGGTGATTGATAAATTTGATACATCTGATGAATGCATTGAAAACACTATTCCAGTTTTAAAACAAGAAATGAGTCATAGAATTTCTCACAGTAGCAAATAGTCTGTCGTTTTCCGACTATTTGCTACAGCAACTTTTATTGATCCCACGTACAAATGGAAGTTTTTCAAAAATCCTTCAACCAAAGACCAAGTCATGAAAAATATTTTAGATTTAATTGATAATGATGAATTAAGCTTACCTTCTTGTTCCAACTCAAAGCGTCCTAAAATGACTAATCAAGATAAGGAAAACTTTGGCTCCAATGTCAGTCTTCCAGAAAAATCTGTATCATTAAGAGACACTATGAAAATGATGATGGATTCTAGTGAAAGCGAAGGAGAAATAGATAATGATATTCTAAATCCTATAGAAGTATTGATTAAAAATAAAATTAATGAATATGTATTGGATAAACGCATTGGAAATTAAGAAGATCCTCTTCTTTGGTGGAAGGTTAATAGCAATAAATATGGTATTCTTTCTCCTGTAGCCAGAGAATATTAGGCAACCCCACCCACAAGTGTGTCCAGTGAAAGTGTTTTTAGTGGAGCTTCTTTACACACCTCAAAAAGTTTAACATTCCTTTACTTCAATTTAATTATTAATAATTTAAAGAGTTTAATTTTGATTGAAATATTTTTTTTATTTATTTCTGCAAAAGAACATATAAACTTTATTTAAAAATAGTAGTTATAATCTGCTAAATAAGTACAAATCTTACACAATAAATTGTAATAAGACTTATTAGACCTAGATATTACTAAAACCTAATTTGATTAAACCCCTCAAATTCTTTTTTTTACAAAACATAATATTATTATTTAGAATTGGATGTTTTTTGAGTAAGTATGGAAATTAAATTTTTTGTTTTGTTTATATTTTAATTAGACTAACAAGAACAAGAGAGAGAGACAGTATTTCTAATAAAGTTGCCTACCTCAAGACTGTTCCATAATAATTCAAATATTATAGGTAAATAAAAATTATAAATATTATTAGTTGTTTTATCATTCCATATCCATCCAATTTATACATAATTTTCTATTAGTTTGTCAAATACATTCGCCAGACATTCGCATCGTTTTGTGCGAATACGAATGCGAATGCGAATGTCAAAAAATATGCGAATATTCGCGAATGCGAATGCGAATGCGAATATTCGTTACATCACTACTGTATACAAACGTTTTTGCGCTGAACGAGCATACGTTTGAGCTGAGCTGCACACGACATGCACGTATTGTTTCTGTTGCTTTATTTGTTTGTTTAGGTTTCGTTTGAAAACTTCGAGACTTGTAAACTTAAATGTAGAGCCGTGGTTCTACTTCGATAGCGCTTTAGGTCAGTATATAAAAAATGGACGCTCAACGGCAGTGTTTGATTATTCAGTTTTCAAACATAATTTCGTAAAACGAACTTTACGTATTTTTTTTAATTATTTTTGTTTAGTAGCTGTAGGACTGTTTTTTTACAATGCAGTCCATTATTACTTCTGGGCACGGGTCTTCTCCTAGATTAAGAGATTTTCAGGCCGTTATTCATCGCAATGGCCAAGTACATATGGTAGACTTCACCTTTGAGAACATTTTTTAAGATTTTTTTATATTTAATCATAAAGCAGACGGGATACTTGATAGAAAGTAGTTATCGTCACCTATAGACATTTACAACACCTGAGATGTACTCAATGCGTGACCAGCTTCGAAGGAGAGCTCCTTTTTTGCACGTTTTTTGAAGAGCCCAATGTTATAACAGTATTTATAACAGGCATTTTACAGAAATTCCTAGTTATATGAGCATAGAAAGTGTTATTAATATTAATATAATTATATCTTGATAAGATTATGTCTAGACGGGAGCTCCACGAATTTAATCTAACAACTTACAAGATCTGAAATTGATCGCAGAACTGTTCGCTCAAGTTTAGTCGCTGTCTTCTAATAACGTAAGCGAAGTTACTGAGCTGGATAAGTAATAATCTACCTTTAAGCGACAATTTTCGGAGCAGAGAATAAAATAGTATACATTATTGCTTTGAAATGAAATAAAATGTCTTTAATTTTTAAAGGCCTACGGGGGAACTAACAAATTGTCAGGTACAATTTTTTGTTGAATCTTTTTTTTTTAAATAGCACTGATTGGGAATGCTGAAACTCTTTTTCTTTGTATTTGACATGGGCAAAATGCTAGTTTCAATATTTTGCCTTATATTTAAGTAAACAAGAGAAGATATTTGGCGAAATACTTTGTCATTTAACAAGCAATACGAATATATTGTACTTTGGTAGAGCTCTTTGTGGTTCGAATTCAGAAGCATCACCGCCACACCTATTTCTGCCTAATAACAGCAGTGTTATGCGCTGTTGTGTTCTGATCTGAAGGGTGTGGTAAGGGACACATACTTTTCCAAGGCATTCCATCTTAATCTTCAGGGGTAGCAACGCATTTGTGGCCGGCCTTAGGTGGGACTTTGATCTTACCTAGGGTTGAGTACAGATGTCCATAGGCATCAGTAGCCTCCATCAGTAGCTTACCATCGGGTGGGCTGCATGCTCGTTTACTACTTCCATACTATAAAAACTGCTGTTTTGTCTTCTATGTAATCAGAAATTATACAATAAACTCTGTGATTCGATTGCAGATACGCCATAGCCACCACCTATTTGTGCCTTATAACAGCAATAATAAACGCTGCTGTATTCATGATGCTCTTCTGTATCCACTTACTGTTTGAGTTATTGATATATATCATAATTGGCAGTGAGTCTATTACTTATATTAATTTGTTTGGATATATTAGCACATGCTTATAAGTGAAACTAGTGTGTTATAATCGTTCTATTTAACAATAAATACATAATATATTAAAGGTGACCAAATTAATCTGTAAGAGTGACAGCTCATCTGTGATCTTTTTGAGGTAAAACCCACATTATTGCTTACAGGTGCGGCACCTGTAAGCACGCTTTCTACACTCATAGCCCCACATTAGGATTTTCCTGTGTGGTGGGTGTCATGGACACGTAAAGACGAATACACAATTACCCAGACCCAGAACAGAAATCTAAACTCATCATTCAGATGTCTGTCTGGCTGGGGATCGAACCCGGGGCCTACTGCGTATCAGACTGGTGTGGTGGGCGTTCCGCCACGTGGGTCGTCCCATACCGCAACTTCGTACACACATATGCCACCATGACTTATTGCTCGTTTGCTACTTCAATCATGTGAAATAAGGTAAAAAATATGAATATGTAACATATCCATTAAATTCTGGAACGTTTATTCCGAATCATTCATTCATGCGTCCTCATTCATTCGTTCGCTCTAGTTAATTTAGACGTTGTGCCAATATTGTCTTTGCTTTTAATTAAATTCCCTAATTAATGTACTTAGAATGAGTTATTTACTCTCATAGAATAGGTTGACTGAATATTGTTTAATAAGACGGCGTATATATGATAAATTATTTCTTTCTTAGTCTTTTGCTGTGACAATAAACTCTACATATATTTCTTCGTCATTGCAGCAGTGTTGCGCTGATGTATTATGATGCTTAGGTTCTTGTTTTAATTTACTAGTATAAACGCTTCCTACACTAAGAGTGGCAGCTCATCTGTGATCTTCTTTAGGTAGAACCCTCATTATTGCTTACAGGTGTACATGAGCGGCACCTGTAAGCACGCTTTCTACACACATAGCCCCAGAATAGGATTTTCTCCTGTATGGTGGGTGCCATGGACACATAAAGACGAAAATACAAAAATTCAGACCCAGAACAGAAACCTAAATTTATCATTCAGATGTGTCGGGCCGGGGAACTAACCCGCTTCGCCACGTACGTCGTCAACCGTATAAGTATAAAGCGAATTTACAGCTCAGGTAAATGGTCACTGTCATCCGTGGACTTTAGCACGCAACTTCATATAGTACAATAGCTCTATCTATACAGATGCGTTGGTATTTCCGAGGGCTGAGATGGTCATCTCATGAAAGTGAGCCGGCAACCACACCCTTCTGCCAAAACACAAGAACTTCTTCACACTAAAAATGCTTGTGGTGGTGGTACCACCTTGGTCGAACCAACACAATTTTCACCACGTAAATCTTACTTCTTACTAATTTTACTAATAAGTAAGACAGTTAAAAGTTCTGATGTATATAATATTTCAAGAAAGGTGAAGTTTATGAGAGTGTATGTTTGTTTATTACCCTTTCACGCAAAAACTACTGCACCGATGTTGATGAAATTTCACACTTAGTGTTTTAATTAATTATTTAACACATAGGATACCCATTACCGTGGTAAACGTGATCAAAGCGAACAGATCCGCGGAAATAAGATATATAAGATACTAGCTGCGCCCCACGGTTTCACCCGCGTATATGGGCTATCTAACACCGAAAGAATTTTTCAAATCGGACCAATAGTTCCTGAGATTAGCGCGTTGAAACAAACAAACAAACAAACTCTTCAGCTTTATAATATTAGTATAGATTATATTATAAATAGTATCTAATATTATGAACTGTATGCTTACATATTCCCTGCTATATTTAACTAATTCAGTGTGTAATTTAGCCTTCAACTCAGCGAGTCTCAATTAGACTGTAACTAGCGCTGAGTCTGCAATCGATTGATTGGCGCTTCAATTCGATTTGACGCTAATCTTGGCATCGGCTACCATTGGATTGGTCTAAGTTCGTCAAGTACTTTGTAATGTCTGATTAGGGATCACTTGAATATTACATTATAGATTTTAGGAGAGAAAGCAATTATATAGCGTCATTTATGACATCACAACCAATAAAAATATGAAACTTGATGAAGTTAAGATTGTCGTATAAAATCGTAGTAGGTACTTCTATTTTCTTCTAGCTCATTTTTTATTATATATAAGCAAATAATATAAATAAGTTATACTTCTTCCATATTGATTATTATTGATATTTTATAAAGCAGATATTTAGGATATCGACTTTTTCAAAGTATATTATAAATAACATCAATTATGGGCAACGAGCCCTAATATATTCCCTGCTATATTTAACTAAATTAGTGAGTAATTTAGCCTTCAACTCAGCGAGTCGCAATTAGACTGTAACTAGCGCCGAGTCTGCAATCGACTGATTGGCGCTTCAATTCGATTTGACGCTAATCTTGGCTTCGGAACTACCGTTGGATCGGTTTGAGTTCGCCAAGTACTTCGTGATATCTGATTAGGGGTCACTTGAATTATTACGTTACCGGTGTACGGGGAATGGAGGTTATACATGCTTGATTGCTAGTTTTTCAAGAAATATATCGATAAAAATAGCTGTGCCCCGCGGTATCATCCGCTACTAAATAAGAAAAAAACCAACAAACAAACATAGAGTGATATTATATACCCTCTTTCAATAAATGGACTATTCAACATTATTTTTTCAATTCGAACCATTAGTTCCAGAAATTGGCGCGTTCAACCAAATAACCAAAATCAAACCTTTAATATCGACATCGATTAAATTTATAGGATAATTAGTACTTTGCAGTTTGCTTTTTTTATAGTATGGAAATAGCAAACGAGCATGCAGCCCACCTGACGGTAAGTGGCTACTGCCGCCCATGGACATCTTTAATCAACCCTAGGTAAGATCATTCTCATCTAAGGTTAGCCACAGATGCGTTGCTACCCCTGAGGACTAAGATGGAATGCCTCGGAAAAGTATGTATAGCTTCTGTATAACTGAATCTTAAAAATAAGTAACTGACTCAAGAGGTATTGTCGGATCTGGTTGGGGGATCCTGGGTTTAAAAATGAGGCGCAAATCACTGATATTTCGACATTATGTGTGTATGATGTGAAAAAAATGCGAGGGAACATGCAAAAAGTTCTTTAAATAGCGTTCCCTAGTTGTTGCAAGTCGTCTAATGAGTATTTGGTCAGCGTGGCTTAGGAGCTTAAACCTTTCTTATTTTAAAAGAAGACCTGTTCTCAGCAGTGGGTCGATATAGAGCTAATAATAATAATGATAACAACTGAACCCATTTCTTTTTCTAAGATCGAAAGCAGCAAACGAGCGTGCAAGGCACCTGATAACAACTCGTCTCTGTCGCCTATGGACACCTGTATGCAGCTTCATATTTCAGTGTGGAGATAAACATAACGTTATTAATTTCTGTAATTAATGTCCTATGTCCAAACACAATATTATAGCTAAACTTTTTGTAAAAATTATTTACGACAGCATTTATCGATATTTGAGACCTATGATTATAGAGCAAGAACACGGATTTGTAAGCAATAAATCCACAGAGACTAATGTATGCGAATTTGTTCATCAAGTCACATCTACCATGGATGGAGGATCTCAGATGGATGCGATATACACTGATTATTCGAAAGCCTTTGATAAGGTACGACATTTGGTCTTGGTACGGAAACTAGAAGCAGTTGGCATACATGGGGATCTCCTGCATAACTGCTGGCTAACTTCATACCTGAGAGAGCGCAGCCAAGCTGCCGCTAAAAGGCGCTTCTTTTCTACATTGCTCCCGGTTACCTAAGGTTTTCCACAAGGTTCACAGTTTTCCCCTCTCTTGTTCAATCTCTTATAAACGACATCGTGCATATATTTAATCATTCCAACATTCTGCTTTACGCAGATTATATGAAAATTTTTAAATCAATATAAACTTACTTTGACTGTTTAGATCTGCAGAATGACCTTCATAAATTTATTATTTACTAACTGAGCCTCGGGGATATGCCCGCGTTTAAATAATGGAAGTTGACATCGTTACATATACGCGCACGTAGAGCGCGTGCGGTTTCTTAGGTTTTAATTTTTTGTGCAGAACCCTAATTACATTTTCTAAAATAGAAGTAGCCTAAGTTATGCCTTAAGACATCAGCTGTCCAACAGTGAAAGTACCGTCAAAATCGGTCCAGTGGTTTCACAGATTACCTAGTACAAATAGACAGACAGACAAAAATTTTATTAATTAATGTTTTGTTATCGGTATCGTATATACTACCATATGAATTTGATAAAACGCTGTTATTTTGATATTAAAAACAGTCACTTCAATTTTATTTATATGACGACCCGCGAGGCGGAGCCGTCACCATACCAGTCTGACACGAAGTAAGGTCCCGGATTCGATCCCCGGCCAGACAGATATCTGAATGATGAGTTTAGATTTCTGTCCTGGGTCTAGGTGTTTGTGTGTTCGTCTTTGACTGTCCATGGCACCCACGATACGGGAGAAAATCCTACTGTGGGGCTATGAGTGTAGAAAGCGTTTGTGTTTAAAAACTTAAAAAAATACTAACTAATTTATATGTTTAGATTATAAAATCAATTACCTAGATCTTAACATAAAAATGTAATTAAAATTAAATATTAAAGAAGCCCCATATCAAATTTACATATAAGCTAGACGATACTACTACTACGACGTACGTCTTACTCAAGTAACCGAGATAAAAGGCTTGGGAATATTTTTGGATAATAAATTATGGTGCCATGAACATTTAAATTATATAATTATATATCAAAGCCTTTCGAATGCTATTCTTCATACTTAGGGTCAGTAAGCACTTTAAACAAAGATCGACACTGACTCTTTTATTTGATTCATATGTAAGGTCATGCTAGAATATGGCTCAGTTATATAACCCGCAATATAAAGTTAAAATCTCTAAACTCGATAGAGTTTACAAATTATTCACAAAACACCTGAAATATAGATTAAACCAAAGATACCACAACT
The DNA here is from genome assembly GCA_002930495.1 of Cecropterus lyciades. Classification (NCBI taxonomy): domain Eukaryota; kingdom Metazoa; phylum Arthropoda; class Insecta; order Lepidoptera; family Hesperiidae; genus Cecropterus; species Cecropterus lyciades. Next base: position 88,385 of record MOOZ01001628.1, on the reverse strand, counting down.
TTAACTGAAAGACGATCTGAGAGACATCAGATGTTCTCATATAAGCTGTTCTTATATATGCTTAATAATTATATACATTTTCCTTTTTTATTAAGCAATATATATTTGAGATGCCCCCGTGTAAACTCCCGTTGCAGACACCTGTTCTATGTTCCTCCATGCAAGAGAAAATACACACGCAACATCATTATGTACCGTTCTTGTAGCTCTTACAATGAAAACTTTTATTCTATAGATATCTTCAATTGCCCCATTGGTAAATAAAAAAGAATCATTTATTTATTTATCAATAATTATCACAATATAACATTAAAAATTTACAATAAAATCAAAAATAAACTTTACAATAATAATAATCGATATGAATTAAAATATAATACAAAACAAAAATTAAAAATGAAATAACAATAATAATAAAAATGTCAGACAGAAATAATAACAATAAAAATAACATTAAATACGGTTGCACATAAAATTAAATCAATCTCATACATCACGCATTCGCTTCACAATAACGCAGACACTCTGACAATATCAACTTCTATTCATCCGCAAAGACATAAGACAGGTCATTGCAACGAGCAATTTTCCCTAGCTTTTATATAATCACCCAAATAGCACGAGTTTTACTGCGTAGTATCTTTACACGTAACATGTTACATGATATAACAATAATGCAAAATTAATGGATTTTAACCAGAATTCAGCGTTCTGTAATGCAATTTTAAAGTGTTTAGTTTAATTTAATTTTAAACATCTACCATAAAATATCTTTGTTTTGCTCCATGTCATTATAAATGAATACGATATTAGTGGAAACTTTACTGATATGTGCGCTAATTTTAGAACCTATATATAAGTGTTACAGTGTATTGTATGTTTCCCAAATAAATACATAATAGGGGTTTTATCTGAAGTGATATACGTTGCTACTTCCGAGTATTAAGATGGTCACCTCAAATCGAATTGAGGCGGCAAGCGCACCCTTCTACCAAAACGCGAGAACTGCTTCGCACTAGAAGTCGGTGTAGCGGTCAGTCAAACAAGTGTCTTTAGAAAGTAATATAAATGATGATAATCTTTAATTTACCATTACCGAGATAATAAAATAGAGTGACAGCGTAACTTCATTACTCAACAGATTGCTTCATAATCGCGTTGGGTCTCTGTCGCGGATCCAGGATCGAAGCAGGC
>MOOZ01001628.1:62468-72501 GCA_002930495.1 Cecropterus lyciades | reverse complement strand
AAGATGGAATGCCTCGGAAAAGTATATCTCCCTTACCACACCCTTCAGACCAGAACACAGCAGCGCATAACACTGCTGTTATTAGGCAGAAATAGGTGTGGCGCTGGTGCTTCCGGAGTCGAACCACAACGAGTTCTACCACCTTCAAATAGCGATGGTAGTACCCCGGTCGAACTACACTGGTTCTACCACCTGGGAGAAATATGTGCAGCGGTGGTACTTCCCCGATCGAACTATACTAGTAAATACACCATACTACATAATCTTGGTAAAGGAGACACACGAAGTAACGTTAGTCTTCAGGTATATCATTTTCAGCCGACCTGAGATAAGACTTCAACGTTTTTCGTGATCGCATATACTCACGCGTGGCAGTAGGTAATTGCCGCCAGGGTGACTTGTTCCCTATTATACCTTAAAAAACCGCTTATCTACCAATCAATGAGGGTGGCAGGAGTATGGCTCGAGGGGGCAGGTACCACCACTACCAAAAAATCTCCTGTTCTATTGAAGTTGCTTACAGATGTCCACAGAGCGCAGTGACCATTTACGATGGGCTGTATGCTCGAGTCCGACTTCAATATTATAAAAATCCGCAGTGGAGCTGCAGGTTTTAACCTCACAATCTCATATACTTAGATCATTTCCGAGAGTTTCCAACTAAGCACCAGGTACCGGGCAATATACGGTTAAACATAAGTTATACGAGAATAACTGGGCTATGTTTACGTTGCATATAGTTCATGAACTCAACACTTCAACTGTGAAGCTTATATGGGAAGCTCGTTGAAACCCGCAGGTAGTGTTAGGAACTCATTTGAACTGTTTTACTGGAACTTGTTAAAACTGCGTAATGTATATTAGCTTGTTATGTTCATGTAATTTCTTGATGAAGGAGAATATTGTGAGGAAATCCATAAATAAATAACGTTTCCTACACTCATAGCCTCATGCTAGGATATTTCTTGAGTATATTTTGAGTGTCATGGACATACACAAAGACAATCCTACAAGCAACATATCATCATATCTACTCAATAATATATATCTCAGGGTAGAATGAGAATGGCTCGACCGGGGAAGTACCACCGTCACACCTACTTCTTGCGTTTCGGAGGAAGGGCGTGGTTTCCGTGTCATTTTCATATGAACCGAACATGTTAGTCCTCGAGAGAAGCAACGTATGTGCTATTGACATTTTTTATACTATTGAAGTAGCAAACGAGCATGCAGCCCACCTGATGGTGAGTGGCTACTGCCGCCCATGGACATCTGTAATCAACCCTAGGTAAGATCAAAGTCTCACCTAAGGTTTGCCACAGATGCGTTACTACCCCTGAGGTATAAGATGGAATACCTGAGAAAAGTATGTTTCCCTAATCACACCCCTCAGACCAGAACACAACAGCGCATAACACTGCTGTTATTAGGCAGAAATTGGTGCGATGGTGATGCTTCCGCAGTCGAACCACAAAGAGTTTTACCACCTTAAAATAGAAGCCCTGTTTTATATGAAGTTGTTTACAGTTGTCCATTGGCGGAAGTGCTTACTTAGCATTAGATGGACTGTATGCTCAATTGCTTCTTCAAAAGAATCGATGAATAAGTTGATGACTTTTGATAAGGCATCATCATCAAACACAAGCTCGATCACACAAGCACCCAGACCTAAATTATAAATCTTAATTCATCATTCAGGTATCGGCTTAGCCATGTTCAAACCCGGAACCCACTGCATTTCAGACCGGCATGGTAGCTATAATAATAGCATCTATAATCCTCAAAGGTGTGAATAACTTGCAATTGAGAAAAATAAACTTTACTCCAATGCGATATATACATAACATACACAAATTTGAACTTAACAAAAACACACACACAAAACATAACATGGCCAAATAGATAAATTTACATATCAACATATATATACAATGAAATGGCAACACGATTAACAATGAAATAATATTATACAATTTAAACACGTATGTTATATTTCACACTAGGGTAGAAATCATGCTTTCTACACTCATAGCCCCAGAAAATCCTAGTTTTCTCCTGTGTCGTGGGTACCATGGACACACAAAGACGAATACACAAACACCCAGACCCAGAACAGAATCCTAAACTCATCATTCAGATTTCTGCCTGGCCGGGGATCGAACCCGGGACCCACTGTGTGTCAGACCGGTATGGTGAAAAGTTACGAATGTGGTAGAACTTATTGTAGTTTGAATCCGGAAGCACCACCGCCAATCATATTTCTGCCTAATAACAGCTGTGATATGCATTGCTGTGTTCTAGTGTGAAGGTTGTGGTAAGGAAGATATATTTTCCGAGGCGGTCCAACCTAGTCCTCAGGGGAAGCAACGCATCTGTGACTAATTACAGGTGAGACTCCGATCTTATCTTTATTGATTACAGATGTACATGGGCGGCAGTGGTCACATAATTTCATCGAGTTTCCAATCATGATTCTAAAGAATTCTCACTTCAAAATCGTAATATCCATGAATAGTAAGGGAATATTATGGCGCACCTACACGTTACAAAACGCATGCTGTCAGGGTAATGGGGCAAATAGCCGTCAGGCTTCGGCCGTATGGCGACTGTGAAGACTCACGTATGTACTGGTCGGGCGGCTGGTCCATGAATCTTGTTATTATAATGTTTTCAACTTTTATAAAAAACAAACTAGCTAAAGTACCTATGCTTCGCTACGTGTCAAAAAAAAATGGTTTTACTCACCACCGTTGGAGGTACATGAAAAGTGATAAGGACCTTCCGAATAGAAAATTAAATATTAACCTCGTATATGCCATCAAAGTTTACTATTTTTTCTGCGTCCTCTTCTTATTTTAAATGGAAATATGAAAGTCTGAAATCAAAAGGTGGAGTAGGAACGTCACTTCCTAAAATAGTCGCCATTTTTAAAGAGCGAAAAATATCGAAATCAAAAGTAGCCTATAGACTGACCATATTACTAACTTAAATAAGCTACATTCATGAAAAATTACATGTAAACTGGACCAGTGGTTCTTGCGTGATTGAGTAATACACAGGCACACACCATCTCATTTTTATACATATATTAGTATAGATAATCTTATTCCCGCGGCTCCGCTCGCTTCGGTAACGTTTACCACGGCAATTGGTATACCATGTGTTAATCCAGGTTATAAACTATCTGCTTACCAATTTTCACCACAATTCGATTCGTAATATTTGTGTGAAATAGTAATTAATACACGTATATACTCAAACTTCCACTTTTAAAATATTAGTAATATTTAAGTTAAAACAAAAAAAAAAAAACGATTGCTTAATACGATTTTTTGTTCATAATTTAATTTAACGCTTTATATGAGTTATTGTAAAATAGTCAAGTAAAAGTGTTACAATATATATTTTTTAAGATGGTCTAGCTTTCATTTGATACCCATATTGCTGTGATAATAAAAAAAAATGTCCATCCCCACTTTCTTTTTCTCGTATTAATAGGCGCTATTTTTTAAAATAATATAGTCTTTGTCACTTTCCAAATTGAGACGATTCGAATGTTACGTCACAATCCATCAAGCCGTTTGGACTGTAGCGCGTGCCAAACAAATGAACATACATACATACAAACAAACATACAAACATACGTACATACACACATACGCACGTAAAACATTACCCTTCTTCTTACGCAGTAAAAAGCATGCAGTCCATTTGATTGCAGCTGGTCATTACCGTCCATGGGTCTGGAATCAACTCCACATAAACAATAAAACCTGGAGCTGATCACAGATACATTAACTCTTGAGGACTAAGATGGCCGTTTCGTACTTAAGTCAACCATCTACACCTTCCAACAAAATGCATAAACAACTTCACGATAGCAAAAGATGTGACGGCGGTACCTCCCAGGTGGGACCGTACTGGTCCTACCACCTTTAAAAATATCTTCATTTTATAACAATATTATTGAGGGTGGTAGAACACTTTTTAGTTGATTTCGCCTCGGATAATTTTGTCTTTCCTGTCACACTAGTGGTAAAACAATCAGCTATAAGTGAAATCGTATATGAAAGCCTTTATAATAAAATTCATTTTTAAGCAAAATTAGAAAAAAATAAGGCAAACTAAGTCATCTATATATTGAAACAGTGCAATACTTTTTTTGTCAAGGTAAGACAAAAACCCATAAAAAGCGTCTACACTTTAGAAAGTGCTATCAGAGTAATGGGGCAAATAGCCGACGGGCGCCGACAGTGTTTGCCGATTGCGACCAGGACATGTGTATCGAGGAGCTCGAGTGTGAGGGCGCCGTAATGATTCCGGTTTTGTTTACTTTTTTTTATTTGTTTATTTCTTTGCTAGAAACCGACGATAAATAAAAATTTGAGCTCAAGTGTAAAGGCGCTTTAATGATTTTGGTTTTTTCGGTATACTTTTTTGATTGATTTGTTCTTTGATTAATTATGGTTTTTCAATCGACGTCAAAAATTAATTTGAATTTTTTTTTCTATAGTTGTGTTTCGATTGTGGTATGTTTAAACTGATTCAGCCTTATAATGATACTGGTATGTTTTAGTTACCTACTCGAGGCGTTAGTAATTACTTCACATGTGAAATGTAGCTATGATCTGCCTTTACTGGGAGTTCAATCTAATTGAATATTCTAGATATCCATCGGTGGCAGTGACCATTAACAATCAGGTAGACTGCATGCTCGTGTACTACCTCAGATTTACAAAAAAAATATAGCCTACGTCACTATATTTTTCCGTAGCGGTTAACTATCTATGTAACATATTATGTAACATATAACGCACACCTAAATTGCAAAATAAGAGGTTTTTAAACGACGATCATAAACGACATTCCATCGTATATCGGTACCTTATTTAGGAAATAAAGATTTTTTTGATTTGATTTGATTTACGTAATTCGTACATGTGTTCAGAAAAATATCACATTACTTTCTTAGAAAATTAAGAATCTAACGAATATGAAAAACGAAACGAAATGAAACAAATATGATTTGAAGGTGGTAGAACTCTTTGTGGTTCGACTCCGGAAGCACCACCGCCACACCTATTTCTGCCTAATAACAGCAGTGTTATGCGCTGTTGTGTTCTGGCTGCAGATTCGTTTACTCTTTCAATACAATATAAAAAAAAGTAAACTTAAAAAAATCTACTTCCTTCATGAATTCCACGTAAAACGAATGATTAGTGCGGTTCTGCTCGATTGTTTTACGTTGCCTTAATGATGTTCATAATTTATGAAGCACTTATTTAGCGCTGTAATTAATTATGAATTTATCGCTTGGCTTACAGGCTTTGGAGAAAATACGTAAAATATTTAGCTGACGTGTTTGTTTGTGTCATCGTCGTCAACTCATTATTGTCCCACAGTTGGGCTGGGCTCTTCTCACCACCCACTCTAACGCACTGGTCAAGTCCAAATTTATGGATTAAACACTTCTAATTCTTCTTTCATGAATTTTTTTTCTTAAGAACTCTCGAGCTCGTAGGTTTCCTGTTGTTGTTTTCACTTCGCCGTTATAGCAAGTAATAAATGATTTCTAATACGCGCATTATTTTGAAAAAATACGAGAGACATGACTAGTATTTTAGGTATGTCTCTCGGATTTTAGGTATTCACATCTTTATTGGTGGGACCAATAAAGAAGTGAATACAAAAATATTAGAGATTAAGTTGGAATGCCTCGTGCTCACCATGCATTCCAATTCATGGAAAGCTGTATTTTTCACTATTGACCATCTGCAATGCGGAAGGATATTCGATACATTATGGTTTCTACTTACTTTTAAATATGTAAACTTGAGAGTTTTCTTGAACTTGAAAGTATTCTCAATGTTCTCAATGGTCAAAAATACCATACGAATGACCCATTTCTTACTTAAAAGACAGTACCAGTAATGGGAGTGTTATATAAATGACATAACCAGATTATCAAACGGGAATGTTTTGTAAACTCGGTACAAAGGTTACGTCCCTAAATGACTATCGATTTGTCCCAATTCCGTATTTGATGCTCTTCGGTGACAGCTACTACGTGATTGTCGGTCCCACGCCAGTAATTGAGTTAACGAAGAGGGGTTAACAGGGGTGCTTATATATATGACAAGCATATACTCGACATTTTTCGATGTTCAGGAAATATTTCCATGACCGTTGCTTTAGAGTTAATCCCCTCAGGGGTCGATTTTCCAAAAAAAACGATAAAAAGATATCATTATTTGTAAATAGCATTAAATTTCATAGTGTTTGATGCGAAATTGTCAAAGTTTCAAGCTGTATTTCAAACGATTGATTCTATCTAACCCCTTAAGGGTTTGAGTTAAAGAAACCTAATATTATGAGTTCTTTTTTTATTAAAAGAAATCAATATATCCAGTCAGTCAGAATAATTATTACAGTCTGCATCAGCCATTCCGAGAGAAAATTGAAGTATAGCAATAAAATAAAATGTAACGACTATATTTCCTGTAGACGGAGACACAAAATGTTTTTACGATATTTTTTCTTACAGTTCTATTGGATCGGAACTCGTCCAAATTTTCAAAAGTTCCAAAATTCTACACTAATATGATGGCACAATATCAAAATAAGGTTGAAATCGCAACAAAGCTATACTCTCGACTGAGTCCCAATCGTGTGATGCACTTCAGTGACAACCATAACTTGTGATTGTCAGTCACGCAAGTAATTAGGTTAACGAAGACACAAGTGGATGCCGAATCGAATTTAATAGCATCTACTGGTATGAAATATGTATAAAAAGTCTATTACCAATGAAGATGCTGGAATTAATTTTTATTTTAATCTGATTGAAGTGTCGAATAATGCTTGCTGTAAGAACTATAAACTATAGACTATGATATGAGACCACCACCGTATCTGTTATTTAGTTTAACATATCGTTGTATATATTTTTTTTAATTTTTAAAATCGCGATGCAAGTTTACTACTTCTTTTTATGGTAATCAGTAAAACCCACTGGTTTTACCGAAACATCGAAGTACACTTAGTTCGATGTATCGGTAGAAGGGTATAGTTGCCGGCTAAATTATATATGAGGCGACTATATTCCTTGAGAGTAACAACGTATGTATTATCGACTTCACATAGAACCCATACTCTCCATGAAGTTACTTACAGATATCCATGTGCAGCAGTTACCATTTATCATCAGGTGGACTGCCCGTGTAATTAAAAAGGAATTAAAAGCTTATAAAATAGAGGTTCTATCTAAATCCAATGGCAGGTGCGTTACCAGCCCTTAGGACTGTTGAAAAAGATTTAAGATGGTCGCTTTACATATAAGTTAGGATCAATTTCTGGGGCGTAATGTTAAACGAGGAACTAAAAGAAAAGAACAATTTTTAAGGAAAACCATTATATTTTCATTCAGTCTTATCCATTTAAATTTATTATTCTTTATTCGTTTTTGATTATAAATGTTTTCTTGATCGTAAAAAACAAAAAATAATACTAGTAAGAACAATGCAAATTGCGATAGAATTTAAACCGACTGAAATTTGAACGTAAGTATGCAATCACTTCATTAAGTAATATTCTATTTATTTATTCACTGAATCAAAACGGAGTACGTACAAGTGCAAAGAAATTAAAAGGAAACGATGCTTAATATTATGGAATATTAAGCATTCTGAAAGTACTGGGCGCGCTGTTCAATTATGCAGCTGCATTAGTAAGTTCCAATATGGATGGAATTCCAGAACCCAAGCAAATTGGTGCATAGCGAACTATTGTATAACTGGAATTGTTTACTATTTCTACAACTTTTTAGAAATTCAGGTGAATAATTTGAACGTTGTGTATATATAATTATGAATTAAAGCTTGAATTGTCGTTAACGATAAATGCGATTTATTTAAAAATTAACTAAGCTCCTGTATCGACCATACAGGAGCTTAATTAATTTTTAAACAAGATTATTTAAAACCCAATATACATAAAAATATGTATGTAATATGTCTGACTGATAACCAACATATACTAAACGTATTAAGCAGATTGATCTATTTTTTATATTAATGTAAGTTTCGTATGAAACCTAGTAAACACTAAGAAATCTTTTAAAAAAATAAACCCCTGAGGGGCTCAAATAAAATTACAAAATATTTTTAATGTTGCCGTTAGTTTAATTTTGAAAACTAGTTACAAATTTAATATTTAAAATCCAAAGAATGGCATACTATTCATACTATTACATAATTATTATTTAACAAAATATCCTATTAATTATTCAACTCCCGAGTCAATGGTACATCTGTATCTTACGTCATGATTTAGATAGACGTTAGTTCCTACCCAAATGTATAATGGCTGTAACTGACAGTAATGTTTGAGACGAGCAATTTGATGTAACGACGGGAAGCGACGCCAGCTACAGATATGAACATGATATAGATGTGGACATTAAGCCTCGGGTGAATATTGTGGGGCTTGTAAATGATTGAAGCGTTCGTAGCTCTCTCGCTTTGGAATGCAATGTATTATGTGTAACATAAAATACAATGGACCTTAGGGTAGTTGACCGTTGTTGAAGATTGTCAAATCGGTTATGACATTAGGCAAACTCAGTTAAGAATAGTTAAATTTAGTCTTTGAAGTAGAGACTTATGTGTATTGACTTCAGTTTTTCGAAGACGTTCAGCTTTTTGGATGCGTTGATGAGATTTTAAGTGACATAAGCTACTTATCACTGTAAAGATGTGAAGCTGATGAGATGTGAAAAGTTATTACATAAGGAAAAGCACCTTGGCTTGTAGCTAAATTATTAATATTCTTCATTATAATGTCATTTATCATTAATATACTAATTCTACTACCAAGTAATTTTATTTCATTAATATTAACTACAAAATACTAAAACCCGTTAATAGTAAAAATGTTAGAAATGACTTATAAGTCGCATAATTCTATCTTTTTGCTATAATTCAGCTTTCTCCTGTTACTGGGGATCATTAAAACTTTCCTAATTTAGGACATTTCGTGTTCGGATCCCGTTAGCTCGTGCCTAATGAAGACTGACTGGATTAAAATTAAAATTATGTAAAAAATTATGCGCTGAATGAATAAAACTGGATCTAAATTAATGAATTCAAATTAATGTTTTTTTACTAAAAGTTTTTAATTTATATAAATGTTGAAGGTCTAACTTATTTCAAGCTCATAACTAGGGCTTTAGCTGTCTAGATTTTTATAACATTGAAGTAGCAAATGAATTCGCAGTATACCTATACTAAGTTTTGATAAAAACCTGTTATTTTAAAATTACAACTTCAATTTTATTTATATGTATAGATAATGTACTCATACATTTCCTATAATGTATCAGTACTTATGTCTGATTATTTTGCAGGAAAATATTACGGTTTCTGATACAATTATTCCCGGCCGTTTTGTTGCATAATTTATACTTAATTCGCGGCTCCGTTTGATTTAAATTTTGGGAGTGAAATTACAATTTCATGTACTTTAAAATTTAAAGCTACGACAAACACATTAAAATTATTTCCAAACATTTTTTTAGTCGACCAGCATTTATTATTCTGAGTGTTATAATTTTAATATTACACATATTTATTGGCACAATTTAACTAACATATATATTAGTGACTAGGTTATTCCCGCGGCTTTGCCTGCTTTGGTCCTGTCTACTGTTTTAATTAGTATCATATATGTTAGTCTAGGTCATAAAATTTATGTGTGCCGAATTTAGCGAAATCTGACTAGTAGTTTTTGCGTGAAAGAGTAACAAACACACATACATCCACAAAATCTTCGCATATACAATACTAGTAAGTAGTAGGATTCATCGATCAATCAGCTCTTAAAAGTCATTAACAATAAAATCAAATATTTGCTGGTTTCACGACAGTAAGCGTAACAAGAAGTGCAAAGAATAATGTATAATTTCACATTACTTTTATTTTTATCTAGACAAAAAAATATATATTATACAAGTGCTTAATACGTTTATCCTATCATA
>MOOZ01001627.1:66048-77455 GCA_002930495.1 Cecropterus lyciades | reverse complement strand
ACATATATGTGTGTTTTGTAGGCGTTTTATAAAGAAATTTGATAACTTCTATATAGATAGAATACACTAGATACACACATAGGTGTGTATCTGTCAGCCTTTTGAAGTACACTAATTAGGGGTGTGCGAATAATTCCAACTTACGAATTATTCGTAATAATTCCAACTTACGAATTATTCGTACCGAATCAAATATTCGATTGATATTCGATTCGAAACTCGAAAATTCGAATTTTCGATTTATTTGAAAGTTCCCTAATAATTTGAAAAAAAAAAAAATAGAAAAATTCGAAAATTTCGAATAGTTCGAATAATTTCGAATAATTCGAAAAATTTTGAATAGTTCGAAAAATTTTGAATAGTTCGGTTTTTTTAATTAGTCGCAAATTATTTTATTGTTCGCAAATTTTGTAGGGTTTTCTTTATTCAAATAAATCAGGAAATTTCACTGCTTAAACCATTTGATATGCTCACGCGCATGCGCATAGGAGTTCTATTCACTGATTCAACTAGTGAACAAGAATTTCACTCATGGATCGGTGAAATTCAAATTGGAAACAATAAAAAAATCCAGTGATATTTCAATAGTTTTCGAATAATTTGTTGAATTTCGAGTAATTAGAAAATACGAATTATTCGATTCAAAAATCGAATATTAATATTCAATTCGATTCGAAAGATATTCGCACACCCCTAGCACAGGCATAGGCCTCCGTTAATGGAAGTTTTGTCTAAAGTATACGCGAGTGGCATGCGTGTTCGCAACCGCAGTGGGTATGGATGTTACGCAGCAGGACGCTGCCGTCTATTTCTAGATGTTTGACTCTTAGCCACCTACAACAAAAGAGAGAGAGAGAGCGATGCTCTTTAAGATCGACACCACACACTTGATAATTGACTGGTATAACGGCGTGATTCTGAAAATATATACCGCCACCTAGCCTACTTGTTTGTTACGATTTCACGCAAAAACTACTGATTGGGTTTGGATGACATTTGACACACAGATAATTTATAGCCTGGATTAACACATAGGATACTTTTTACTATGGTACGTGACCTAAGCGGTCGGAGATGCGGGATAAACGTCGTAAATTAATAATTAATTTACTTTTTCTGATAACCTTAACGCCTAAAGCGCTTCTAGGGTTCTAATCCAATAGAAACCATATTTTATTTTTATCGGACAAATAATAAATACACGTATTAACTTCTGAAGTGATTAATGTTTTATGTATTAAATATTTTCGTTCATTAATTTACTTAGACTCACCTCATAAACTCCTAGTTCATTGTTTCGTTTATTGATAAATTTAGTTTCCATACGTTTCCAATTTAGAGATATTTTTGTGCGTAAAATAAGTACGTTGATGTTGTTTGATGATCAAATCTTACAACTAAATTTTAAACTAGATAACCCCAAAAGATTGCACTGAAGTTTTGCGTAATAGTCGTTAGAATTCATTAACCATAGGGTAAAAACGGGATCCTTTTACTAAGACTCCGCTGTCTGTCTGTCCGCTGTCTGTCTGTCCGCTGCCTGTCGCTGTATCTCATGAACCGTGATAGCTAGACTATTGAAATTTTCACAGATGATGTATTCTGTTGCTGCTATAATAATAATAGATAGGTACTAAAACAGAATAACATTAATATCCCATACAGCAAACGCTATTTTTAAGCCATTTTTTATAAATATTGGTACGGAACCCTTCGTACGCGCGTCCGACTTGCACTTGGCCGGTTTTTTTTTAATGACAGTACATGATTACCTTAGTGACTTTATTCTTAATCCAATATGGACCAATTAATCTTTATGCTCAGAAATGAAAGTGTTTTCTCAGAATAGAAATAACATGTTGATAGAAAATTATGTTATTAAAAGCTTAAAACGCTTTCTACACTCACAGCCCCACAGTAGGATTTTCTCCTGTGTCGTGGGCGCCATGGACACACAAAGACGAATACACAATCACCCAGACCCAGAACAGTAATCTAAACTCATCATTCAGATGACTGTCTGGCCGGGGTTCGAACCCGTGACCCACTGCGTGTCAGTCCGGTATGGCGATCGCTCCGCCACGCGGGTCGTCAAAAAAAGCTTGTTTTAATTCTTTAAATATTTTTATTAAATTGTATTTTTGCACAGATTGTTTATTAATATCGTTGACATTACGCGGCAGACTCATTCGAAGACCTTTATCAAATTAGGAAATCTAGTGGGTAATTCCATTAGAGTTTCGATCTATCAATAATGGCAGTTCCATCAGGTGTGAACGAATTGACCGATGAGAATAGTGGTTTAGTGACATATAGCATCATATATTCATATTAGTGATGTGCCGGATATCAGTATTCATATATATCCGAGGCAAGAGAAAAATCTTTATCCGTATCCTTTTAGGCGGTTACCTTTTATTTGTTACCTTTTAGGCGGATCTTAAATTTATCTTTTATACCAATTACTAATTTAAATTATTTATAAATTCATTACATGTACATAAGCATATATATACTAAGACGATTAAGAAACAATGAAATTTTGTTAATTTCCATATTTTTGTTAGAATCACATATTTACCTTATATTTATTGCAATATTCAAATATCTAAACATTATGTTAGTAAATACAATGATAATGTACTTTGTGATAATGAGGAAAAACGTAAACATTTATTGCCTTTAGGAAATGTAATTAACTCGCAGTAAGGGCACAGGTCAAAGCATGTCAGTAAAGCAACTGTCACTTCAAGGATACACGACTCAAGTAAGTAAATTTGTAACAAAGTTGAGACCCGTGTCCGTATTCGTATTCGCGGATTTAGACACCAATGATTCGTATCCGCATCCGCGGATCTATTATTTTAACAATCCGGTACATATCTAATTTATATCCATCTGATGATAATTACAGTCCCAAATTTTTACTCGAAAAGAGAACGTTCCCCGTTATTTAGGTTATCTGTCGAACGTTGCAAAATTTGTAGTAATGTTCGCAGACATTAAGTCCTCATCAAGAACTATTTACCATTTGCTTAATGTGTAACCGTTCGACAGTAAAGAAGTTACACTTCTGTATTACCCCCAGACCAGGGATGTTGTGAATATTCGCATCCGCATCTGCAGATGCGGAGCTTCCGCATAGATTTGGACATCTGCACCCGCATCCGCGTATATGATCCTTCAAAAATCCACATCCGCATTCACATCCGCGGATGTGAAAAAATCGGCATCCGCAACATCCCTGCCCCAGACCACCATCTCTCCCCTCTTGAGGGCTATGAATAAGGACCCTTCGCCATTTCAAATAGAGTTTTGTTCATTTATTTTCTTTATGTCAATGGCATTTTCAAATATTTCCGCTGCAGTATTATCATTGAATAGGGCCGTTCAGAAAAAAAGAGTTTATAAAAGGAAAAATGTCTTGCATTTGTCGCTTCAGAGTTTAGTTTCAGTCCCTATTCAGTTTCCATTCGCTGTAATTGAGGCGCTAATCTCGAGTGAGGCTCGAGTGATAGAATGAAAGGCATAGTTGTTTCCCTCCTCTTCTCATATCGATGAGAACGAGATAGCATTCAAATTAGGACTCGTTCAGATTAAATTTGTTTTCATTAAAATGGCTGTCAGTATCTGTTTATGATTAATTAAAATGCAAATCGGTTTCATAAAGATGTTTAAATGTGGTAGAACTCTTCGTGGTTCGACTCTGGAAGAACCACCGCCCCACCGTTTCTGCGTAACAAGAGCAGAGTTATGCGCTGCTATGTTCGAGTCTGAAGGGTGTGGTAAGGGAGACATACTTATCCGGGACGTTCCAATTTGGCCCTCAGGGGTAGTAACGAAACTTTTGCTAACCTTAGGTAAGAATTTTATCTTACCTGGGCTTGATACAGATATCCATGGGAAGCATTGGCCACTTACTGGCATTGCATGCTCGTTTGCTACCTCAGTATTATAAAAAAAATGTTGTGTGTACTTCGAGCAAATGTGTACTTGATCGAATCGTGTATACTGTTGTAAATATGTACTCCCTGTTGCAAATATCTATATGATCGAATCGTGTATACTGTTTTAAATATGTACTCCCTGTTGCAAATATGTACTTGACCGAATCGTGTGTAGTTATAAACTGAATTGTAAATTTTAGTTGCACGTAACCTCTAAACATTTTTTTGTTGCTAGTCTGTGAAAAGTATGGGCTGATAAATCTAATGAATTACAAATGGAATGTAATTAAACATTTTCAATTTAAAGTACTTTTAGGAATTTTACAAAATATTACTGTCACGCTTAATTTTAGGTCACGAATATATACAGTGAGATTAAAGGGGACCTAATGCGAAATTAGCATTCATTGGATATAATAAAATTGTGGTCTCATTTTGGGAATACTTGAAACGCGCGGTTATTAAAGGGATGTAACATTTATGTTTGTCCTAGTGAGAAATCGCCACCTTTTAATTCGCTAGAGTCTAGATAGTAATTAAATTCCTAGGAAGCTTACTATCTAAATTGATAGGTAACGCTATTAGGAGTATTTCAAGAATTTTACTCAATAAGACTAAATTTTGATTTCGGTAACTTTCATTCACACTATCGGCGATACTTTTAAATATCAAGGATTGATAGAAAAAATACCGGCAATAAAGTGTTTTTTTGCTTTTTAGTGCGCTGTTTATAAAAGTTTATTTTATTTTTTTCTTAGTAGGCATTAAGTAGTTTATATAATGATTGCATAAAATAGAACGTTTTCTATATGGGTTTGATGGACATTTAGCAAGACAAATACAAATTTATTTTACGTAAAAGTTAAAATGTTATCAATCTAAGAATATATGACTACAATTTTATTTCTTCATATTAGTCCACATAGATTTGTTGTACACTATTCGTGACTCGCTTTAACGATATCAAAATGTTCTCTATAAAAATAGCTAGCTCAATCTAGAAAGGTTAAACATAATTACGCCTACCATTAGTTTCACAGACCTCCAGGTGAATGAGTCACGAAAACCACGGATTCGCCGAAACCAGGTGAAATGAGCTTGTTAATGTTATAGCGCTAAATGTCAGTGTACTTCATTAGAGATTACTGTGCTAATCTTATTAGATTTACTGCGGATATTTGGCAAATTTGCTTCTATACTTAAAGTGCGTAACGTTTGAAATACGTACGTTGATGGAGATTTATTATCATAATAATCATTTTAAAATATGGGCAAAGACTTTGTAATGTATTTTTGTAAATGTTATTTTTTCTAATGTGTTCCGTATGGGTTCCATTACTGAGTTTTATGGGTCATTTTTCTTAAGATTTGTTAAGGAATTCGGAAAAAAAGGACAAGTAGACGTTAGCACGTGTAGTCGATTCCAATTATCTTAACTGCACAACAATTGTTTTATCTCGCCATATAAACAAGGTGGGGAGATTGAACCTAATCTTACCTAGGGGACCTTTCTCCCCCAATCTAATCGCCAGTTACAGAAAATCTAATTTAGCAGACTTGAAAAGGATTCCAATAATCTCGCATAGGACTTATAAGATAAGAAACAAAATGCGAAGGGATAGTCGTAAAAATGTCCAAGTTCATCAATGATATGTATGTACGTAGTTACGTCTGTTTATTGGCTCATGTCCAAAAGATAAATAACAATGGAATTATGTTTAGGGAATGAATACTCATCTCGCAATGATGCATCAGCATTTTGTGTTACTAACTAAAGCTGGGGATTCTAGTTGGCAAATGTTATTTCCGTATTTACGCTAGGAAGGAATGTTCTGTTCTCAAGTTTCTGTAGTTTCTACTTCATTATACTGTGAAACATATATTTTATTGCTTTTGTTAATGCTCCTAAGTGTTAGCGATAATTGGAACATAGTATCTCTATATCTATTGTGGATATACACGATCTTTTTTTTGTTCTCGAAGAAAAAACCTTCAAAAGGTACCCGTCGCTATCGGAGCTACGCCGATTTATGTGGGCTTACCGTACTAAAATTTTGAGGCGGTATCATCGTCATATAAGTTGAAACGTGATGAGAAATTTTAAGTCAGTCAGTCAGTTAGTCCTTCTCCGTGGATTCACCAGTTTTTACAGTGGGGAGGGGCTCAAAGTTTAACTTTGAAATTAGTGTCATATGAGCTAGGTCTTTGGTTAGTTCTATGTGACATAAGTAACATTGGTAAAAGCAAAAAAACCCTCTGGTAAAGACATTTTTATTTGTTTACATTATGATATTTAATTGAAAGTTTTTTATGAGTTTTCGTCAAAATAGTAACAAAAAAGCTTACTTTCATTTGATACCCATATTCGGTTAAACCTTACAAATGGAGTGTGTCAGCATTCAAAGTCTGACACCTATAGCCTGTAGGCTTTTAAAAATTGATGTAGCGCTGAAAATTGCCAACGTCAATATTATGCAGCCATATAAGCCACACGACGTATAACAATTAAATTAATACAACATACCTAAGTATAAGTGGCTTGTAAGCCTGACGACTTATCAGGTGAGCAAAGCGAAGCTTATCTGATCAGTCGCCGCCGGACTTGTTGCACTTTAAACGGATTCATGTCACACTACAATATAAAGGATTACTGTTAATAAGTTTTGTTTAATTGGATTTAAAGAATGGATGCAATTACGTCTATTTCATATAAGATTGGTGTAGCAAACGAACATGCTGTTTACTTGATGTAAGTTGCCATTTGATATGGACATCTGTAGCTTACTTTATATAAGTAGTCTACATCATTAAAATCATTAAAACAAAAAACCCGACTTAATATGAATTTTTATGATTACGAAATATCACAATGATATATATTTATTTAACGCTTATATTAGATTTTGTCAAAATAGTCAAGTAAAAGTAGCTAGCTGTCATTTGATACCCCACTTATATATACCCCACTTCCATCCCTTTTTCCTCTATTTCCAGGCGCCATTTTTACAAATTATATACCCTATGTCACTCGCCAAACTGAGACGATTCTAATGAAATGTCATACGTCACAATCCGTCGAGCCGTTTGGGCTGTAGCGCGTGCCAAAGAAATGGACATACATACAAACAAACAAACAAACATACCTACATACATAAATATGCTCGAAAAACATTACCCTCCTTCTGACGCAGTCGGGTAAAAAGGTCCACCTAAAAGTCTGTCTGAAGTGTATCTGAAGTTAATTATACGTTCGTTGTTATTCTTCAGGATTGACATCAGCTCATACGAGTGTAAGAACTGGCAACTACATCATTCCAACGAAATAGAAGACTTGTTTACGCTAGAAGTAGGTGGCGATAGTGCCTCCAAATCGTTATACCAGGTTTCAAACAGTTGAATGAACAGTTTTCAGTTTAGATATTTAAAACTGTAAAAAGAGATCGTAAAGGCATGGTAAGGTCTCTATATTAAATAAAATTATATAAGTCACTGTTAAAGAGTATTAAATGATAACAAACATTTGTACAAGCCTATATGCCTTTATATGGAACTCTAAGTATGTAAAAACTGTTTAAGTATGCGTTACAACGTCCTTAGGCTCTAAATGTAGCCAGTTACCCAATTGATATACTTAAGGAAGCAAGAATATTACGTTATCTATAGTAAAATATCTTATGTAAGCGTACCATTCACGCATATTAAGATGATTACATGAACAGTCAGAACAAGATGTAAACTAATCATTTAGTTATTCGCCTTTTTACTTTTTTGCAGCATAAAAGTCAGTTGCATATCATTTCTTATTTTTTAAATGCTCACTGTAATAATGAACATTGTTAAAATATTAAAAAAATCCCGACTGTTTAAAGTTTTTTCGTTTTATATAATGTATATATTAATTAAACGCTTTTTATGAGTTTTCAAAAAATAATATAAACAATCCTTTTAAACCTCCTACAAACCTTAAAAATCTATAATTATAAGAACAAAAAAATCAACTGCTTAAATACAATGAGCTGAAACAAAATACAATCAATAATTTTAAGGGAGTTATTTGTTTTGATATTTAAAACAATGTATTTTTCATAAATAGCATATTCGACAATATGCAAGTGTCACTACTATATACAAAATAATGCATGGATTTCATTTAAAACAGGAAGCCATGCGTTTCAATTTATTTAAGTTCATTTCAAATTGGTAGCTATCAATACGTTGAATATAATAAGGAAGTAGCAACAATAAATAAAACTGTGCTCGTAAATGTCTGCCAACGCCTTCCGGGCGAACTGCGTTCCACGTATTAATTTATGCTATCTTTCATAGGTCTGATATTACAATCCATTTTCACTACAAATGTGACGTGTTTACGTTTATGTGAATGCACATAAAGTCAAAAAAGTTGCGAAAGTTTGCGAGGATGTATGTGTGTTTTTTATTCTTCCACTCAAAAAGTACTGGTCGGATTTCACTGTAATTTGGCGCACTAATAGTTTATGCTCTGGATTAATACATAGGATAAATATTACCTTGGTAAACGTGACACAAGTATGGGTTACAGTAATTTACATCTATACTAACTGGTTAAAAAAATATTTAAACGTCACTAATCGAGTTAAATCAATTTGTTAATCTTGATTAAAGTAGACTCATAATTCGGTAAAGGATTAAAAACCGAAATTCATCAAATCATCATCTGCTTCAAATCAGAACTATTTAATTCAGAGTTCCTTTTCCGTTCCATAGCTAGTTGTTATCGTTTAAAACAGCTTGTAGTGTTAATTGAATTCGCAACGCTGTTCTCAGCGCAAACATTTATTGAGAGGACAGAAAATCGTTTAATTTAACTTTTTAAAGCGTAAAGGTAAAATTTTTAAAAAAGTTTTTAGTTTTTAAAAATTTAATTTCGATGGTGTTTATATCGTTAATTCGCATGAATAATAACACAACATAAAAACGCTTAATTTCAGAAGAGTCAGGTTAAAAATAAATAAAGCTTTTTGTTATTATCTTTAATGAATGAAGTTAAAATAATATAAATTAAAAGGCCATTAACCACAGTGGTGTTAGAGCACCAAGTTTTCAATTCAAAACTAAAATAATAATGATAGACATATAGTATCTTTATCTTGATATTGATGAATTTTGCATTGTACAAGCAGTGATATGTTAAAAGCTATAGTCCCGATGTTGTCTGTGTAAATTTCAACGAAGAAAATAGAAACATACGGCTTTTTTTGAACACTAAATAATTAACAAATGACCACACGGGGTGCGGAGCTGTTACCATACTGGTCAACCATGATATGATTCCCGGGTTCATTCGCCGGTCAGACAGATATTTAGATAGTTCTGAATCTTGTTGTCAGTTAAAAATTATTCCAATAATATGTCATGTGTTACAATTCGTCCAGCTGTTTGGTCTATAGCGCATGCCAAAGAAATAGACATACATACTTAACAACATACATCGAGCATTTGTAGGTAAAATATGCTCGGTAACAGTATCCTCCTTCTGACGCAGTCTGGTAAAAGAGTTTCTTGTATTGACGCGACTAGATTAATTATATGTACCTACCCTATCAGGTCATGTATTCTTTGGTGTTTGCTATGATTGAACTCCGTGATCTATATTTTAGAGCAGCATTTTTCAATCTTTTTCATGATTTTTTTTTACGTAAAACATTTTTAATTTTTTCTTAATATATCTATTTTTTTTACTTTATTATTTTTTTTACCGAAATACCTAGTTCTTTCGACCTCTCTCATAACCCCCTTTAGAGGTAACCAGAACCTTTAAGTCATGACCGCCTTGGTTGGTCGCGATTTAAAGGTTCAAAAACACTGATTTAGGGAATTCGTTACCTTAGTTAATTAAAAAATATAATCTTAAGTTGCAGCGAGAAATATGTACAAAATATTTCTCGCTAAAAATGTAGTTGTAAAATTTATAATGACTGGATTGACTTTATGCACGTTAAGAAATATGTACAAAATATTTCTCGCTTACACAAGAGGAGAGCAATAAGTTAATGGATCACATTAGATTACTCTTTTTATTAAAACTAACTAAACCTATTAGCAGACACAATGCACTAGTAACTACGATAGTCACTTGTGTTGAAATATATGTATAGTGTTTGCCTCTATTTACCTTTTAGCCTTTTTCGAATCTATTAAATTATATGCCATTATTCTCCCAGTACATCTGTAAATTATGCAATAAAAGTCTGTACTTAAGGTTGTGGATATTGTAAGTAAAGTGAATGCACTATTTTATATAAAATAGATATACAAGTACCCTAGATATGAATTAAAAGTTAACCAATTCATGATAGGCATCACATTGAATGTTTTGAGGTCAGACTAGTGGGCGGAAAGTACGAGCCTAACTATAGACATTAATAACTCGAGTACAACTCTTTTCATATCCCACTGTCGGGCCATTCCCTATAACTAGGAAGACCTGGAGCATTTCCCTGTTTAAAAAATGTATATTGTTTAAATTAAACAATCGATTGCGATTATTTACAGACAAATAGACCAAACTAAAAATGTAGTTGTAAAATTTATAATGACTGGATTGACTTTATGCACGTTAAGAACAAATAAACTATTTGATCGCCTTGAAATGGTACATGCACGCAACTTTCAATCAACTTTCAAACAACTCAACTATTTAATCGATGCAACAATGATATATGCAAGAAGGATGTATGCGATAGGCCATAGGATAGGATTGCCGAACAAGCCTCTAGTTTACTGAAATGTAAGATACTGGAGGTAGCTTTTATTGTCCATGTAATAAACAAGATGGTTAAAAATACAAAGTTATGCAAAGAAAAAAAGAAAAGACAAACCCGCCGAGTTTCTTGCCAGATCTTCTCGATTGAGGTTCCGATTCGGTGGTAGCGTAAGAAAAAATATTGTAACTGACAATTTGTATGTAACAATTTGTAATTTTTTTCATTACCTAACGATCAAAATAAGCCATTAGCGTTCAACCAGCAATCAATCAGTGAAACATGTAAAAATAGATACAATTAAAAACATTTTCAATTTCCATAACATGTCGTGTACAGAAACTAGGTCATAATAAATTTAAACAAGTTCCTCAATGCCGCGATTTTTACGACGAAAATTTTTCAATGTCATCTCTTGACATAATTATAATGCAAATTATATGCTTACTCATACAATTTCGTGCCCATATGACCCTTAATCAACCCTTATTGCTTCATTTCGTGCAGTCGACAATCAATCTTGTGATAGTTTTATAATTGGTTGACATCGACTTGTTCCCGCACGCGAATATAGGCCATTATTCAAAAATAATGTTCTGTTAACATATTATGTTATATCTATACTAATATTATAAAGCTGAAGAGTTTGTTTGTTTGAACGCGCTAATCTCAGGAACTACTGGTTCGATTTGAAAAATTCTTTCGGTGTTAGATAGC